>CANYBF010308765.1:0-13181 GCA_948192965.1 Dalechampia spathulata
GAACCCAAGAGGTCACACACTTACAAATGAGGAATCAAGCTTAAAAGGGCATTTTCGTACTTTTAGGAAAAGTCAAAAATTACTTATGGAAATTAATTTAATACTTTATGGACTTAACATTTAATGTTTAGAAGTCCATAATGTTTAAGTTAGGCTATTGGGTTGGGCTATCATATGGCAAGTGACAGTCATAGGCCATATTAGTCGTAGATGGGCCCAGGCCTGACTTAAGTTGAAAGGGTTTCAGCTTAACCTAATTTTGGAGTATAAATATGTTATTTTATAACCAAAATGAGGTCAAGCCACACCATTCTTCTTCCTTTGGCCAAAATTATACTCTTCTGCAGAAGGAGAATTCGGCCTTCACAAGAGCAATTGTGAGGAAGTCGAAAATTCCATAAGTTTTTCTTCTTTTTCTTTGCTAGTTCAGAGGAAAGGAGATAAAAGCAATTGGTTGCTTGCTTGGACATCCTTGTTTTGTGTGGATACTGTTGGAGGCTGCCTATCTTGGTGGTTTTTCGTTTGCTACAACCATAAATGCTTTAGAGATAAAGAACGAAGGACATCTGCATTGAATGTAAGAGTTACTATCAAACTGTCACTTCTAATCTCTAAACTGGTTTCTCTGTGTTTTGATGAAAAGATCTTCTTTTGGTTTGTTATTTTAAAATGAAAATTTTAAATTTCTTCTGCTGCCTAATCACTATACAAACCAACATACTAACTCCTCCTCCATGGCTAGATAGAGTAACATTGGTTTTTCCAGTCGAGATGGTTGCAAAATCGACAGGTTAGAGAGATAATGCTTCACTCTCTCAAATGCAAACTAACAGTTCTCATCACACACCAAAGGTTGGTTCTTCCTTAAAAGCTTGAAGATAAGATCATATATGGTAGTGAGCTTAGTGATGAATTTGTTGATGTACTAGAATTATCCTAGAAATCCTCTGACTTCAATCTTAGTTTTGGGATAGACATCTCATAGATCAACTTTTCCTTGTTAGGATCTACCTTAATCCCCCTCTGACAAACTACATGACCTAATAGCTTGTCAGACGTCACCTAAATATGCATTTCTTTAGATTTAGCTTGAGTCCATACTTCTCAACCCATGTGAGAAATTTGTTGAGAGGAGCCAAATGCTCTTCCCTGGTAGGAGACTTCACCATCAAATTATCCATATATACTTTAACCTCTTTATGGATCAGATCATACAACAAGGTTATTATGACTCTCTAGTAGGTAACATCTATATTTTTCAAGCCAAAGGGCATGATCTTATAGCAATAGGTCCCTCATTTAGTTATGAAGCTATCTTCATCTTATCCAACCATTCAAGATAGTCAACCATCTCAAGGAACTTAGCATCTAACTATTTTTGGACATCCTCCTTAACCTTCTGAGCCTATTATGGTTAGATCTGATGCAACTTCTATTTAACTGGCTTGAACCTAGGCTTGATCAAAATTATGTGCTCCACTATAGTTTTGTCAACATTCGACATGCTGTTTAAATAGAGCAAAGGCTTATCAAATGTTATTTTAATACTCTAACAATTTCTATTCTCTCTTCAAAGGTTAAGACTGATGCAATCTAGAGGACACAAGGCTTGTCATTTATGCTAATGTTTACAGTTACTATGCATGATGTGTTAATGTTAAAGATGTTGATGTTCATGCACTATGCCATCAGAATACACATCACAAACATAAAAAAGTTATTCCTTATTACGTTATATTTGGAAGGAATTACATCATCATTGAATAATACAGAAGTTAGAATGTCATCATCCTTAAATAAAAGCTCGTAAATATACTATCTATAATAGCAGCGATGTCCTCATAGATCTTCGGAAGCAGCAGATCTCCTATGTCCAAACTTTATAGCTTGGTCTCCAGTACAGTGACTATAGTAAGTTCTAAATTAAGGTGGCTGGTAGTGAGGTTAACAACATCACTAAAGATCTATAGATCATCATCCAGATAGATGGAGGATGTAGCTTCAATCTTCCCCAATGTTGTTAAGGCTGACAAGTCACAATTATCATCGAATATGGTGAATTACTGATCAACAGTGTCATCCAAATTAGGCAACTCAAAAGCCTGACCATATTATTGAGCAATCTCCTTGTTGTTAAGAGGAAAGAAAAAGCTGAGGATCAGGGATTTATGGAGCCCTGATTGAAAAATGTAAGTATGGTTGGCCTTGTTGCAATTTGATACTGGATTTATCTTGATGGAAGGTTTAGATTTTATGAGATCCTCAAGCTCACCCCGAATTGATATGATCCAAAATAACATTCTTAAGAGAGTGGTAATCATTAGTGTTATAGCTATAATATTAGTGGTAATGACAATAGGTTTTAGTGTTTACTAAAACTGGGGGTAGTGTTTAGAAGTTTGGCTTAAGTGGTTTAATAAGCTTGACTTTTTGGAGACACCTAAAGACCTTGGAAAGCACTATCCCAAGATTCAAGTACCTCCGGGTTTAGGTAGTATTTTAGAGTATGAGGATTGGTGTTTGTATAGTATTGATGTAGTGAGATTTATGTTATGTTTATATGTAGGTGGTGGTTTTGGGTTTGATGATGGAAGGCTCCCTCTTCTTTAGCCCCTCGGTTTGCTCAATCCTTTAGCCAATTAAGGAGATATTCTTAAATGTATGGAACATTTGATACTTCAGCTTATTATAGTAAATTAGTAGTGACCCCATGATAAGCTTGTTGCTCATGTTACATTCAGATAACTTATGTTTGACCAGTGTAACTTTATCCATCTAGCGGTTAAAGTAGTCCATAAAAGACTCATTAGCCCTTTGTTTCACTATCCTTAAGTCTATAAGTGTGATATTGACATGAGACTTAAACCTATGCTACTTGCAAAATATTATGCAAAGAGGCTTCCACTCGATTATGGTTGTGTTGTTGAAATTATAGTATCAGGCCAGCATTGGTCGCTCTAATGAGATGAAGAAGAGTTGGACTATCTGATCATCTGATAAGTCAGTAGTGCTCATCATCATGGTATATGTCTTTATATGGTTCTTTGAATCTCGAACCCTGTCATAGTTAGGAATATTTGGTAGTTTGAACTTAGTAGGTAGGCCTCTAATATCCTACACAGAGAACTCATCAAAGTCCAAGTTAAAGTCCATCCCCTTGGTCTTCATGATGGACTATAGCTATTCAATCTTTTATTCAAGTGTAGAAGTCTCTAATTTACAGACGTCATGCATATAGACCGAGACATCGTGATCCATCTCATCATCATACAAGTTGACCATCTTCTCATTCTCCTTGATAAGGGTTGGTGGAATGACAAACTCTTTGGGATTGAGAGCCTCCTAAATCTGTTATTGTAGGAGAGCTTTGAAGTCAGTGATAGAAGCTTGGTCATTGACTAGTTGATAAGCTATTAAACTACAATAAGTGACATATCATTGAGTATGGTGGCAGCGACCTCAGATAGAGTAGCAAAATCCTTGATAAGCTAAGGTTTTGATATATTTTTGCACATGATAAAGAAGATTAGCATGGATGCATGTGTATGCATATATGTTTGCATGTGGTGCATATGATGC
Source organism: Dalechampia spathulata (assembly GCA_948192965.1). NCBI lineage: Eukaryota > Viridiplantae > Streptophyta > Magnoliopsida > Malpighiales > Euphorbiaceae > Dalechampia > Dalechampia spathulata. The sequence goes on from CANYBF010308765.1 coordinate 3,580, forward strand.
AATACGTAACATGTATGCATGACTTATGCAAGGAAACATCAAGTGTTATAGCTGCAAGGGGAAATTGGTTAGTATGCATATATGTTTGCATGTAATGCATATGATGTGACATGTAGGATGTATGCATGACTAATTCTAGGAAACATTTGGTGTTATAGCTGGAAAAAGAAAATTTATTAGAAAAGAATTGCATGAGCATGCATGTATGCGTGTTGGACAAAAAACATGAAAAAGTTAGCAAGCACATAGCATACAACAATACTCCTTGCCACCCTTATATCTCCATGAAGATTGATCGGTCTAAATGTCTCTTAGGTAGTATACTAGCCCAGAGTTACACTAGGAGCTTAAGGCGCGATACTCTCAGCATGTTAGGGATGAGGCATGCTATGACAAAATAAGAGAATGCTAATAGGATGAGGTATAAGGTTATGCAACCATTATAAAATCATGAAAGAATTCTAACTCTTAATAGAGCAATATAAAGTGGGAAAGTGTGATAAATTTGGAAAAATCCACTAACATGATAAGTTATGGATCCATATAGTATGAAAACAAAGGAACCTATTTTTGGAATGTTGCTATGGTTAGCTATATGGGCTTTAGTCTGATAAGAACAAGCTAAGGTCCTTTGCCATGTTATCCATAATCTATCCAACTTAATGGAATTATTGATATAGGACTATACATAACGTCTATCCATTCTAGGAATCATTGACGATCAACAGTATAAAGTAGTGAGTTGTGAAGGTAGATTTGTTTTCCCAACGAGTCGAATGGAGTCCAAGGTACTCACTCACCTACAATCACCTATTTGACTAAGGAAAAAGGTGGTATGTGCAGATGCAAGATATGTACATGATATGTAATACAATTAATCCAACTAGAATAGGAAAATTGATGTGGAAACTCTTAGATTTCAATGCTACCACTCTTTTGTAGTAGGTCCTTAGTGGAGTTACCACTATGAGCCAGGCTTTCATTATGACCTAAAGTGAGGCTTACGATAAATAGCACTAGGGCTCGCTTGGAGTGAAAGTGTGGTCTTTTTGAAAGGTTACCTTGTGGAATGATATGGAATTAAAAGAGTCACAAGTTGGAAGTTATCATTGAATGGTTTCGGATTTGGTTCAACTAAGCCATAGCATGAGTGCTAAGTTAAACCCTTCCAAGATGGTAAAGATCTATTTTCTATGAGTTTCTAAATTTTATTTTACCATTTTAATTGGATTAATTATCTTAGGTGGGCGAGGAAGCAAGAGCGTAAAAATAAGTGTAATGCAAAGTGTTATAGCGATAAGCATATCATAGCATATTATGATAAAGTATAATTGTTAACATTGTATTTTTGCCCCCTACACAGGCTGGCTGCGTTACCCACTTTGGGCATGTATTGCTACTTGTTTCCTTATCAGGATGGCTTGATACAGGTTCCCATTCCTAAGAACAAGTTGCATATATGAATTTTACATATTCATTTACCATTTAGGTACACCGTTTGCCCTCTGTTTGGTCCCTCTAAAATGGTTGCCAATCACAAAGTTCCAGTACAACCTGTACAGGCTAGCTGGGTTGCCCATTTTTGGCATGTATTACGACTTGTTTTCTTTATTGGGATGACTTGATACAGGTTCCCATTCCGAAGAACAAGTTGCATACATGAAGTTTGCATATTCATTTGCCATTTAGGCACACCTTTTACCCTCCGTTTGGTCAATCCAAAATGAATGCCAATCATAGATTTCTAGCACAGCCTACACAGGCTAGTTGGGTTACTCACTTTGGGCATGTATTATGACTTGTTCTCATATCGGAATGGCTTGATAAAGGTTTCCATTCCCCAGACCAAGTTGCATACATGAACTTTGCATATTCATTTGCCATTTAGGCATACCGTTTGCCCCCTGTTTGGTACGTCCAAAATTGCTGCTAGTCACAGATTTCCAGAACAGCCTGCACAGGCTGAATGGGTTGCCCACTTTGGGCATGTATTACAACTTGTTCCCATATTGGAATAGCTTGATACAGGTCTCCATTCCCAGAATAAGTTGTATACATAAACTTTGCATATTAATTTCCCATTTAGGTACACCATTTTCCCTCTGTTTGGTCCATTCAAAATGGCTACCAGTCAAAGATTTCCATAACAGCCTGCACAGGCTGACTAGGTTGCCCACTTTGGGCATGTATTACAACTTATTCCCATATTGAAATGGCTTGATACACGTTTCCATCTCCAAGAGTAAGTTACATACATGAATTTTACATATTCATTTGCCATTTAGGTACACAGTTTGCCCCCTGTTTGGTCCATCCAAAATAGCTGTCAGTCACAGATTTCCAGAACAGCCTGCACAGGCTGACTGGGTTGCCCACTTTTGGCATGTATTGTGACTTGTTCCCATATTGTAATGGCTTGATACAAGTTTCCATCTCTAAGAGTAAGTTACATACATGAATTTTGAATATTCATTTTCCATTTAGGTACACCGTTTGCCCCCCGTTTGGTCCATCCAAAATAGCTGCCAGTCATAGATTTCCAGAACAGCTTGCACAAGTTGACTGGGTTACCCAATTCGGGCACGTATTCCGACTTGTTCCCATATCAGAATATCTTGATACAAGTTTCCATCTCTAAAAGCAAGTTGCATAGATGAATTATGCATATTCATTTGCGACTTAGCCATACCGTTTAGCTCTCGTTTGGCTCATGCAAAATGGTTGCCCGTCATGTTTTGGGACATTATCCCACATTGCCAAGCCTAGAGGTGCCACCCCTCCTAAGGCTACTATAAATACAAGGACAAGCCTTCTTCTTCTACACACACAATATATCATATAAATGATACATAATATCATACAAATGATATAACTTAAGTAAAAATTTAAATTAAGTTTAGTGACTAATTAAATTTTTACTAAAATCCTAAGCTTTTGGAAATTTGGGGGGAACAACTTCTAGCCCTGGTAAGTCCTTTCTTCCTTCGACTTTTTAAGTTAATTTAGCTTATTTTCTTAATTTAGCTTTACTGTCATGTTTAACTTATTTTGTTTAGATTTACTGCCATGTTTAGCTTTTTACTATACCAGGTCATCATGCCACATCATATGCCATTATGCCATGTCAGATGCTAATGTCATATGCCATTATGCCATGTCAACATGCCACATCATATGTTAATGTCATATGCCAGTATGCCATGTCATATGCTAATGTCATATGCCATTATGCCATATCATCATGCCACATCATATATTAATGTCATATGCCATTATGTCATGTCATCATGCCATATCATATGCTAATATGCCATGTCATACACCACTATGCCATGTCATATGCCACTATACCATGTCATCATGTCACGTCGTATACCATTATGCCATGTCATCATGCCACATCATATGCTAATATGCCATGTCATCATGCCATATCATATGTAACTATGCCATATCATATGCTCATATGCCATATCATCATGTCATATGCCACATCATCATGTCATGTCCTATGCTCATATGCCACATCACATGTCATACGCCACTATGCCATATCATCATGTCACATGCCACATCATTATGTCATATGCTATTATGCCATGTCACCATGTCACATGTCATGTCATCATATCATATGCTATTATGCCATGTCACCATGACACATGCTACATCACCATGCCATTACATTCATTGGACTTTGGCTTTTAATTCGTGCTTTCACATAGCATAGAATTAGTCAATCAAGTCATAAATTTCATTTGCTATTAACGATTTTGCTTTTTATTTGCATTTTCACTCGTACATTTTTGGCTCGTGCTATCCAATGTGGAAATTTTCTCGAGGAGGTTGAGACATTACTTAATGTCTTTGATTTTTGTACCAACAAAGATCTTATGTAATAGAATAGCATTATTCCCCCATTTTATAGGATTTAACATTAAATCCCACGTGTATCCCCTAATTCCTTGATCCCTTTCACTAGCCTTTCGAGAATTTTTATTTCATGGATGGTTTTATTATATTTGCTAAAACATATATGCCAAATCATGTCATATGCCATGTCACATGATACATCACACACTTCTATGCCATGCCATGCTATATGCCAATATACCATGCCATTTTGCCATGATACCATGCAATGTCATATGTCATTATGCCATGCTACGTCGTATGCCACGCCATATGCCATGTTATATGCCATGTCACATGCTATGTTGAATGCCAATTCACACACACATCACCATGCCATGTCATTTTTACTGTGTCATTATCATGTCATGCCATGCTATGCATATGCCATGTCATTTTATTATATCATCATCTTCACATGTCATGCATATAGTATGTCATCCAAATGCCATATAACATTATATTCCATTATATGTGCAACCGTGCTACACCAAATCACATGTCACACTGTGTGTTTACATATACGCTCATATGCTTGCCTGCTTAGGATAATTAATTCCAACTATAATGGTAAAATTGATCTTAGAAACTCATAGAAATAGATCTTTACCACCCAAACCCAATCTCTGAAGGGTTTAACTAGCACTCATGTTATGGGTCAGTTGACCCAATCCGGAACCATCCAGTGGTGACTCCCTTGTGACTCTTTTGAGTGCATATCATTCCTCATGGTAGCCCTTCGGGAAGACTGCACTTTTGCTCTAAGTACGGTCACTGGTACGAGAGCCTCGCAAGCCTCGCTTTGGGTAGCGGTAGAAACCGGCGCCCATTATAGTATAGCATATGACATAAACATGGTATATGGAATGGTGTACATAACATGACATATGCATGACATGTGAAGTGATGATATAGTATAGTGACATGACATATATGAATGACATGGCATAGTGATGTATGTGTGAGGTAGTATTTGACATAGCATGCGACATGGCATGTGACATAGCATGACATAGTTATATAGTGGGTGACATGGCATAGTGGCATATGACATAGCATAGATGATGAGTATATGTCATAACATGGCATAGTTGCATATGACATAAGATAATGGTATGTGATGTGGCATATGACATGACATATATTATAGCAAATATAATGTAAAACCATCCACACAAATAAAAATTTAAGTAATGGCCGATGAAAAGGATAGTAGAGATCGATGGTACATGGGGAGATTAAATTAAAAATACAATCTAGTGGGAAACGTAATAAAATAATGCTATTATATTACAAAGGTGTCTTCATGAATACATAAATCTGAGATGTGTAGCAATATCTCCTCCACTTTGAGAAATCCATCCTCAGGTAGCACAAGGCTTAATGCATAATTATGGAAAGTACAAAAAAGGAAACTTTCCAACTATGGAAAGTGTTAAATATTAAAAGTGTCAAATATGGAAAGTGCCAAATATGGAAAGTGCTAAATATGGAAAGTGCCAAATATGGAAAGTACCAAATATGGAAAGTGCCAGATATGGAAAGTGCTAGAAATGGAAAGTACCAACTATAAAAAGTGATAGATATGGAAAGTGCCAAATATAGAAAGTACCAAATATGGAAAGTGATAAATATGGAAAGTATGTTAATTATGGAAACTGCTAGAAAAGGCAATAAAGCTATAAAAGGAATGTTTGGGATATTTGACCAATTCGTTTCCATTTATAGACAAGAATCAAAGATTAATCCCTAAAAATATATCGATGACATTAGTTCAAATAAAGAAATAAACAATTATGGAAAGAATTTATTTTTAGTAAAAATCAATCATACCCTAATTGGAAGATTCTAAGCTTCTTTTAGAAAATCACATAGAATGGATTCAACATCCAATTAGGGTTTGTTTATGATAGTAATAAACATAAAAGTCAATCAAAATGGCATTCAATTAAAAATAAAGAAAAGTGAAGTAATATTGATTTAATAGCAAAATCAATTAAATATGATCATGAAAAATCAAAATTTAGAGACCCTAACATCCTTAACATCAATTAGGATTGAGTTCAAATACTCAATTAGACTTTCAATCACGTCAATCATAAGCAATTAAGTTAAAAATGACATTTAACTCAAACAAATTAAATTTTGAAGCCAAAATCAAATGAGAAAGTGATGATTTATGATATATCTAATGCATTTAAGTCATTGTGAGGCCATAAACATCATTACAAGTATCAAATAAATTCAAAGCCATGTTGAAAAATGAGTGAAAAATGGATTTCTACTAACCTAGACAGGTATGTATGTCATATAAAAAATAATATGCATTGTACACTTTGAAAAATAATGTAATATGAGTCGTATATTATGTTCGAACATATAATATGCACTACATATAATGATATATGTGGTGCATATTGCATTCATCGAATAAAAAATAGCAAAAACCTAAATAAAACATCATTTATTTGATCATTATAGGTTATTTAGAATATTAGTAATCCTAAATAACACTATAATCATTTGGTTTAGCAACAAAAACATAAATCAATGCTTGAAATTGAATGAGAAAATAGGCTTAGCAAGGCTAGCAAAATCTTCTCTAAATCCAAAAAGCTTATGGATTTTAGTGAAAATCAAGTTTGTCACTAATCCTAATTAATTATTTAATTAGGTGTATTTTAATTCTGAAAGAGCTTATGCCTTGGAATTAAAATGTTATTCTATGTTGTAAAATGTATCCTTACGGGTAAGACCTAAAAGGTATTTATAGTAGCCTTAGGAGGTGTACCAACCTTAGGTTAGTAATGTAGGATAAAGTCCCATTCCTCTAATTATGTGCTATGTACATAGTTGGAAGCCCATCAAACGTGTCATCCTATATAGGCCAAACGATGGACATACCATAGGCCCAAATGACATATGGGGCTATAAGGTTCATGTATACAACTTAATCTCAAGAAAAAGAACCCATATCAAACTGTCCCGATAAGGAAATAAGTTACACCACATGTATAAAAAAGGTAGCTAAGCATGCATGTGCAGGGGGTGAAAATCCAATGTCAATAATTATGCATGAATGAGAGGATGCATTTGTTATAGATGTGGTAGTCAGTAATTTTTTTAATCACTGATCATGAGGCATTGATTTTATTTAACCATGGATCATCTCATTCATATATAAATGCTAAACTTGCTCGTGTATCTTATTTAAAATGTGAAAACTTAGGATATGATATTCTGGTGTGTCTAGTCTACTACGACAAGATGTCATTATTAGGTGGATATAAAGGGATTGGCCATTTATTATGCATGATGTTAACTTCCCATCTGATTTGATTGAAATGCCATTTAAAGAGTATGATACGACAATAGGATTGGACCGGTTATCAAAATATCAAGCAGTGGTTGACTGTAAACTAGTGTTAAGGTACAAGGGTTTAAACCACCATCAATAACTACTATTATTTCAATAACTACTACTAGAAAATTATTGATTAAGGGTTATAAGGCATTTTTAGCATATGTGATAGATACTGGGTTAGAAAGAATGAAGCTCAGTGAAATACGTATAGTTTTTTATTTTCCAAATGTTTCTCCAAAAGAATTCCTAGGCTTGCCACTAGTTAGGTAAATAGAGTTTGAAATTAAGGTAATATCAAGCATAGAGCCAATATCAATTACACCTTATCACATGACACCAAAAAAATTGAAAGAGTTGAAGACTCAGTTGCATGAACTATTAAATATAGGGTTCATTAGACTAAGTGTATCACTATGGAGAGCACCAACAACATTTATGGAGTTAATGAATATTGTATTTAAACAGTACTTGGATCAGTTTATGGTTATATTTATTGATGATATTTTTATATACTCCTAGAATAGAGAAAAGTATTTATTGTATCTTTAGGTTGTAATATAGACATTATGGGAAAAACAACCATATGTTAAGTTATCTAAATATGATTTATGGCTAGAACATGTGTCTTTTCTAAGGTATATTATATCAGTAGATGGTATTAGAGTTAATCCTAGTAAAATTGAAGCAGTTACTAATTGATAACCACTAAAGAATGTTAGTGAAGTTTTTAATTTTCTGGGTTTAGCTGGTTACTACAAATAATTTATGAAGGGATTTTCCATGATTACTATTCCACTTACTCAACTACTTTAGAAGGATGTCCCTTTTAAATGGATTGATGATGTAAGAAGAGTTTTGATTGATTGAAAGAATGTTAAATCTAAGCTCTAATGTTGACTTTATCTACTCTAGGTAAAGAATATGTGGTATATAGTGATACATCTTTGAATGGGTTAGTTCATGTATTAATGCAAGAATGAAAGGTGATACTATATGCCTCTAGATAATTAAAGACATATAAGAAGAATTATCTAACACATGCTATAGAGTTAGCAGCTATATCATTTGCATTGAAGATCTAGTGATACTATTTTTACAAAGAGAAATGTTATAATTACACAGATCATAAAAGTTTGAAATATTTGGGTACATAAAAAAAGTTGAATCTAAGATGAAGGCACTAGATAGAACTGATTAAAGACTATGACTACTTAATTAATTATAACTTAAGGAAAGCTAATTTAGTAGTAAATGCACTTAGCAGGAAAATATTTATCAGTTTATAAGTTACACCATTGATGTTGGTTTGAGAGGTTCAATGATTGAATGCTTTATTTGAATTTCAGCTAAATGGTAGTATAATTACACAGTTATAGGTGAAGCTAATATTGATTAATTAGATAAAAGAAACTACAACGCATGATGAAGAATATCATAAATAACTGCATAAAGTACAGGCACGTGAACAGATCAATTATTTTATTGGTTCTTATAGGTTATTACTATATAAAAATAGTAAATATGAAGAGTTAAAGAAACAAATACTTTAGGAAGCCCATGATTCACTATATTCTTATCATCTGGGTAGCATGAAAACAAATAGAGATTACTTAATATATGTCACACCCCAGCCCATACCTGGAGGAACATGCTCCCGTAGCATACGCAACGACCGTCCCTTGGGAAAGCCGCCACGTACCCTACCAGGGATACGTCCTATTTTCGACCTACAGACATTCGTATGGGTACAAACCTGCATTAATGGTGAAACAGTGCGTAGCGTGGCATGCAATCAAACACACAACAATCTTTCCCTAGATAAACCTTAATCATGCATTCATACTCATCATTCAATAACCACACGGTCATAAAATGAAAGCACACATATATATATATACAAGTGTACATTACATGACTATTCACCACTAACTACAACGACATCTACTGCCAAAATGATTACAACAAGCTCCTATTACAAAAACATAATGGAGATTGCCAGACCGCTCCGTACCACTCCGAGAATGTGCTTCTCTGCTGACGACTCTAGCGTCTCTCGGGCTGCTCTCCTGTGGGCTCTGAACCTACGTTCATTAAATGATAAACGCTGAGTATAAAACTCAGTGGTGCAAAAACATATAACAACAGGTATGCATTCACAGACATAGCCATATACCATGATAATCATACCAAGGCAATGCATTAGAAGCGTAAATCACAGAGATATCATAACACCAAATGCAATGCACTGCCAGTACCCCTATCATTCACTCTTACGCTCATTCACTCTTGTTTTCCTGAATGTGCACATTGCCTTTCGCACACACTG
>CANYBF010308955.1:0-19429 GCA_948192965.1 Dalechampia spathulata
TATCATGGACTTCAATATATAGTTTAATACTCTAAGTAAAACAAGTTCATTTAAAAACATTGTACTATATAATGAATAATGCCTTTATTAATGAAAATGTATAGTACAAATACACATGATGCTCTAGAGCATACACTAACATTGGCTAGCTCGATACCAGGCTATGGTGGATTGTAAATTGAAGGTGGTTACATTTAGAGCACCTAAATTTATTAATGTTCAGGTGCAAGGTATTAGATCAGTAACAATATTAAGTTTGATTTGTAATGGGTGTGCAACTTTTCTTGCTAATGAGATTAATACTAGGTGGAGAAGTTGAAAGTGGAAAATATTCCTACTATATATGATTTTCCAGATGTATTTTAAGAGGAGTTATCTGGTATACCACCGATTAGGGAGGTAGAGTTTGATATTGAGGTGATGCTTGGTATAGAACCTATATCTCTAGCACTGTATAGGATGACACTAATGGAGTTGAAGGAGTTAAAGGTGTAGTTACAAGAGCTTCTTGATAAGGGATTTATATGCCCCAGTGTGTCACCGTGGGGAGCACCAATGTTGTTTGTGAAGAAAAAGGATGGTTCTCTTCGTATGTACATTGATCATCGACAATTGAATAGGGTGACTATGAAAAATAAATACCCATTACCATGGATTAATGACTTATTTGATCAGTTGAAAGATGCATTAGTCTTTTCTAAGATTGATCTGCGATTGGAATATCATCAATTACGTGTAAAGGAGGAGAGCATCCTGAAGACAGCTTTCCATACTCGGTATAGTCATTATGAGTTTATAGTCATGCCTTTTGGATTAGCTAATGCACCTGCTGCTTTTATGGCATTAATGAATACTATTTTCAAACCATATCCTGACCATTTTGTAGTAGTATTCATTGATGACATATTGGTGTATTCGAGAGATGCAGAAAAACATGATAGACATCTCTGGATTATGTTGCAGACACTTTGGGAGAAATAGTTATATGCTAAACTCTTGAAATGTGATTTCTAGTTAAAGTAGGTGTCATTTTTGAGGCATATTATATCTGCGGAAGGTGCAAGAGTGGATCCCAGCAAAGTGGAAGCAATACTTAATTGGAAGCCACTTAGAAGTGTTACAGAGGTATGTCATTTTCTAGGTTTAGCAGGGTATTATCATATATTTGTGAAGGGATTCTTGATGATAGCATTTCCACTCATTAAATTGTTATAAGAGGACATCCTTTTTGAATGGATAGAGAAGTGTCAGAAGAGTTTTGATAAGCTGAAGGAGTGTTTGGTGCAAGTGCCAGTGTTGGTGTTACCTACCCCAGGTAAGGAGTATGTTGTTTATAGTAATGCTTCACATAATGGTTTGGGTTGTGTCTTGATGCAAGATGGTAGGGTGATAGCATATGTCTCTCGACAATTAAAGCCAGAATAGAAGAACTATCTTATTCATGATTTAGAGTTAGTAGTGGTAGTATTTGCATTGAAGATTTGGCATCATTATTTGTATGGTGAGAAATGTTATATCTATATTGATCATAAGAGCTTGAAATATTTAGAGACATAAAAGGAGCTGGATTTGAGGCAAAGGAGATGGATGGAGTTGTTTAAGGATTATGATTATGTGATTGATTACCATCCTGGGAGAGCTAACTTAGTAGCCGATGCTTTAAGCTGGAAGACTTTAGTGCACATTTATGCTACATCATTGGAGTTAGTACGTGAGGTAAACAAGTTAAATGCTTTATTATCTTTTCAATTAGATGGTGGAAAAGTGGTACAATTGTAAATGAAGCTACTATTAGATGAGCAGATCAAAAAGGTCGTAAGGAAAGAGGACTTGTATGTGAGATGGCTGCAATAGGCTCAGGATAATAGTAAGCTAGAATTTGAGGTTAGTACGGATGGATTACTGATGTATCAGGGATGTAGATGTATGCTTAATGATGTAGAATTAAAGAGGAGCATACTGAAAGAGGCATATGAATCTTTTTACTCAATGCATCCTTATGGTACAAAGATGTATCAAGATTTGAAGAGGTATTATTGGTGGACAGGCATGAAGCGGTATATTGTAAAATATGTAGCTAGATGCCTCACCTGGTAGAAGGTAAAAGTAGAACACTAGTACCCGTAGGGTTATTACATTCTTTGTCCATTCCGGAGTTGAAAGGGGAGCGGATTACTATGGATTTTGTGACTAGCTTGCCACTGATGCAAATGAAATATGATGATGTTTGGGTGATTATTGATAGATTAACTAATTTGGCTCATTTCTTACCAGTGAGGATGGATTACAGTTTAGATTGATTGGTAAAATTGTATATCCAGGAGATAGTGAGATTGCATGGAGTACCATTATCAATAGTGTCTGATCATGATCCACGGTTCACTTCTAGATTCTAGGGTAGCTTACAAAAGGCCCTTGGAACTAGAGTGAATTTTAGTACTTCTTTTTACGCAGATTGATAGATAGTTTGAGAGAGTTATATAGATTTTGGAGGATATGATACGGGCTTGTGTATTGAAGTTTGAAGGTAGCTGGGATAGGTATTTACCACTAATGGAATTTGCATATAATAACAGTTATCAGACTAGTATACAGATGGCTCCTTATGAAGCTTTATAAGGATGGAGATGTCAAACACCTTTATGTTAGGATGAAGTAGGTGAGAGGAAATTGATCAGGCCTGATATTGTTCAATATATGGAGGATAAGATCAAAATAGTGAAGGAAAAACTTAAGGTAGCCAATGATAGATAGAAATGATATGTAGATCTGAAACAAAGAGATATTGAGTATATTGTTGATGATAAGGTATTTCTAAAGGTTTCTCCTTGAAAATAGGTAATGAGATTGGGTAAGAAAGGTAAGTTGAGCCTGAGATTCATAGAACCATATGAGATATTGGAGAGAGTGGGTACTATGGTGTATAGATTGGCTTTACCATTGGAGTTGGAGAAGATCCATAATGTAGTTCGTGTATCGATGCTTCAAAGGTATAGATCTGATCCCTTGTATGTGCTATCGACGGAATCAATTGAGGTGCAGCCCAATATGACTTATGATGAGGAGCCAAAATCTATTTTAGCCCAAGAGACCAAGCAGCTAAGGAAGAAGCAGATACCATTGGTGAAGGTCCTCTAGAGATTCCATAAGGGAGATGAGGCGACGTGGGAGCATGAGGAGGATATGCAGAGGCATTACCCCTAGCTTTTTCACAGGTAAATTTTGGGATGAAATTTATTTTAAATGGGGAGAATTATTACAACCATAAATAGGGGTTAGTAGAATGTGTGTATAAGTTCTAAATAATGTACTAACAACATAAGATGTAATTTTAAGGAAAAATGAACTTCAGTATATATTAAGTTACATAAGCATAATCGGGTTAATTGCAGAGACTAAATAAAATGTATTCAGGTCAAGGAGTATGGTAGGATAGAATAATATTTGGGATAGAAACTAAGTTAAATATACGAATTAAAAATATTAAAGCTAAATGTGCTTGAAAGTGGAGGATATGTGACCTTCTTGAGAAATAAGCGATTGTCAATCACACGAGTTGTTTTAGACAATTTAAGCTATAAAATCGTGATCGGAGGAGAATGGAGAGTCTATTATGCTAATAGGAAGTGTTCTGGATTGAAATATAGTTAAGGTTATCGAAAAGGACATAAATTGTATTAATGGAATTATTTAAGGGTAAAGTTGAAATTTTAGAAAATTGGTAAAGGTAATCTTGGAAAGTTCAATTTCAAGGATTAAATTGCTAATAATTAAAGTTAAGGGATTGATTTAAGATGTTTTAAAGTTTATGGAGGGACTTGTTTGGTAAAATTGGAAGTTAGAGGGCTAAAGTGTGATTTCTTATAAATTTAAGGACTAAAGTGGTACTTTTTCCAACTTAAAGACTTATATTTATTATATTTATTAAATTAAGTAAGAAATACGAGAGGGGAGAAGAGAAAAGTTGAAATTTAAGAGGGGGAAAAGAAGAAGAAGGAGAAAATCATCTTAAGGTAATTTCTTAACCATTTTTCATGAAATTTTTTTAAAGATTTTCATAGAAAAAGTAGTAATTTTCAATTCTCTATCATTTGGTATAAGTTTTACCTTATGAAAGTTGAAGAATAAGTTGGTGGAAGTAAGTGAGAGATTAGGGATTTTTGGAAATTTCTTGATTAAGGTAGATTTAAGTTGATTTTAAGGTAAAATAAGGTAGAATAACATGTATTTATTATGAATTAAGCTTTAATTTGAATTAAAATGATGTGAAATGACTTTAATGATGAATGGAAGTGGGAAGTGGACTTTAGTTGTTCTGTAGTTTTTATAGTAGTTGAAAAATTTAGGTTATGAAGCTTATTCTAATAGTTCTGTTACATTCAATCATTTTAGCTGAAGGAGATAAGAGAAGTGAAGAAGAGAAACAAAGGGAAGTGGAAAAGAAATTCCATTAAAGGTGTGTGCACAATAAACATGTTATATATTTACCTTAAAATGATTTTATCTAAAATTGTTGTTTAATTGTCTATTTTCTACAATTAATTACAGAATAAGTATTACTGTTGCTTAAGGATTCTTTATTATGAAAAATGTGTTTTACTTGGCTATTAGATTTATGAATTTATTCCATATGATTTTATTATATTTGATATATGATTTGATAAGAATTTTGAAAATAGATTGTATTTCACAACCGGTAACAGATAGATGATTATGAGGTGTTCCTCATTGGGTCAGAGGTTAAGATATTTGGTCCCTCCCTAATGAGAGGTGTGCACTTTATAGTATATGATCACCTAGGGATAAGATTGAGACCCGTCTCCCATTCGGCTTACAGTGATTTGTTGCTGTAACTTGTGGTCTAAACAGATGAGATTAATCACCTTCGAGGTGGGATTTAAGACCCGTCTCCCATTTAGGTTATAGGTTTCTTATAACTTGTAACAGAGGTAGAGGATGAGACAGATGATACTGATGATTTAATTATAATTAAGATTAAATGTTTGATTTACAAATTTATATAATATTTTATTTAATTTATACATTATTGGACTTTATTTTGCATGATGACATTATTTCTATTATGATACATGATCACTTTATTTCTTGAAATGTTGTTTAATTATTATATCTCTATTTGTTCAACAAGAAGGGGATTTGATCTTGCTTTTAATAATATTCATTTTATATTCTTATTTTATTTTTATTTATTGTGCACCATTAAGGTCATACTCAGCTTTCATTTTATTAAATACAGATCAAAGAAGAGTTAACAGCTAGGTGTAATTGAGATTTACACCTGGCAAGCTGAGGCTGTTAAAAGGGATCTCTTAGGTATCTATCATGTTATGTCTATTTATATTAAGTACAATGTAAGTATACTACTAAGATAATACATAGAGACATCGAATTCTATTTATATATCTATTTAGTGTTTTGGTTATATATATATATATATGTTGTTTAAGTTGATGAAAAATAGTATGACCAGATTTTAAATACGTTGTCACCTATAGAGTATTTAGTCAAACAATAATTTTGTTGGATTTTATGAAACTTCTTTTCAAAAGCTTTTATTTTAATGATAGCAAAATTTTTAAATTCTCTCATTTTTGCAAACAAAAACACGATCAAAATTTTTATACTGCTGCATTTGATTAACAATTTTAATGTTACCTTTTAATACTTTAACTTATAAAAAGGATTGATAATTGATTTTTAACATCCCTTGTAATTTGTTTAGTGGATTTTAGTGTTGGAGGGAAATCTGTCAAGCATATTATGGGAGCATGTCATGCCTTATAAGAAGGGTAAGGTGTGACATGAAAAGTTATCATACCCAACATATGGACATGCTCTTAAGAATTGACTTATGAACAACATTTAATGAAATCTACTAAACAACTCTTAAAGGATCTGATAATTTTTATTTATTTATAATCATAACTCACATAAATCATAACCAAATAATACAATAATGTTAACCATTCAAAATAAATGTTTATATTATCCCTATAAACATCATTCACTTGCTTTATACATTTCATTTAATAAATGTAACATTATAACACATTAATCATTAGGTTTATACAACAATATCCATAATATTGGGTTCATAAATTATATCAATATTTACTTTTTATCATTAATCTAATTTAGTCACATAGTAACCATCACCATACTTCATTCTTATAAACATAATTCTTCAAAAGAGACATGGTTACATAAAATACATACACTAGTATAAAACCAAGTTATACAAGTTATCATTTAATTTACATAATTACTTGAAATGAACATATAATAATAATTATGATACATATAAACCTACTAGAGTACATTGAATATGAAGCTTCCCAATCTTCAAAAGTGTCACCTTTGATACTAGTCACTAGAACTATATTAGCCTCTTGATCCTATATTCATCAATTGAACAAAAATTGAGTACAACTTAATGGTGATTATAACATAACTCAATAAGAAGGCAACTCTTAAACATATAATTAAACATAATAATACATCATAATTGCATAATTAGCTATCATTTTCTTGTATTCTTATCTTATTTATTTTATTTCCATGTATGCATATTCATTTCAACATTTCCTTATCACACCTAATTGGTGAAACATGCTTTGTAGAATGATTAATAAAACCATAAACTTAGGAATTAAATAATCACTCTACAAAGGATCTATGAAATTTTTTTTATCAATGGAATATATCTAGTCTATTTTTGAGACTATTCATTTTATAACCTATGGCTTCAACTTCACCTCTAGTATAATATATTCATATAATGAATATGGCAAACCATCTAACATCTCATTATACCTAAACATCATTTATGAAGCTTAGGTAAGCTGCATACTAATTTATAGGCACAAAAGATTTTACTACCTTTAGACTATAAAATGATAGTTGTATAATAAAATTTTTTTAGGAATATATTACATGATCCAAAAAATTGCTCCAAGGGTGACTTAAATCTCGAAGTTATCTTGATTATGTTGGAGCTTTACTAATCTGAATGTCCCTCTGAGTTATCCTAACCTACATTCATCAAATGATAAATACTGAGTATAAAACTCAATGGTGCTCAATGTTATGTATAATGTAATTTAAATTACAGTTTTGTATAGTAATAGTAAACGTAAATTAAACATAAGGAAGAATATAAACTACATAACATTTCACCAATAATCCCTATAAGCATTTCAAATATTTCAATAATAAAGTCCTCATTGTATATTCATATCACATAGAAATCATATTAGCTTTAGCTGAACTCCATATTTTTATTACTTGTATATCTCAAATATGACACTTTATCTGTAGTATTTATGTGTAGTATTTAGCTAAATAAAACAATAATAGTATTTATGTGTAGCATTCTCTCTGCGTTAATCATTTCATCATTTTTATTCACAAGATAATAAATATATAATGTTTGTGCCAATGATTATAAATTTACTGGTGTCACATCCTAAATTGAACACACACTTTGCATTCATAAATTGGTTGAAATGTATTGTAATATATGTTATTGGTGTGTTAATGATATGAAATAATGCTTATGATGTTAAGTATATAATGAGATTAGATTTTATAGCTCTACAGTTGAAATTAAAAATTTTGATGAAATCCTTAAATGGAACCGTTGAACGGTGATGAATTGATGTTTTTTATGTTGAAAACACTTAGTATGATTAATTTAGTTAGCTCAATATGATTGTTTTAACATGAACTAGATATATATAAATTTTAGAAAATTTGAATTAAAAATTAATTATGATGTCATAATTGAGTGATGATGATATAAGCATGATGTAGGCGTATGAATTTAATTATGATCTTTATGCATTAGAAAATGAATATATATGACAATATAAAAATATTAGAAAAGTATAAATGATAATTTTATTAATGATGTCATAATGATGCCATAAGTTGTAAAGGTGATGTCATAATTATGAATAGTTTTAAATTATAATATGTAAATAGATAAATAGATAAATATAAATAAAAATAGGATAAGTTAAAATAGATTTGAAATAGTATAATATATTTGAAATAGATTGAACCAAGTTTGTTTCTTGGGTCATGTTATATCAACTGATGGTGTTGCTATTGATCCTAGCAAGATTGAAGCGGTTATAAATAGGCAAGCACCTAAATTTGTTACTAAGGTGCGTAGTTTCCTGGGTTTAGCAGGATACTACAGGTGATTTATCAAGGGTTTTTCTATGATTGCTACACCTTTAACTATACTTCTTTGGAAAGATGTTCCTTTCGAGTAGACTAAGAAATGCCAGAAGAGCTTTGATAAGTTGAAGCAATGTTTGACTTAAGCATTAGTGCTAATTTTACCTATATCGGGGAAAGATTATATGGTGTACAGTGATGCTTTACTTAATGGTTTGGGTTATGTTTTAATGCAAGAAAGGAAGGTGATCACATATGCTTCTCGACAACTTAAGCCGTATGAATGGAATTATCCTACTCATGATCTGGAATTAGCTACCATTGTGTTTGGTTTGAAAATATGGTGTCATTATCTTTATGGTGAAAAGTCTTATATCTACATATGTTACACCCCAGCCCATACCTGAGGTAACATGCGTAACGACCTCCTTTACAGAAAGCTGCTATGTATCCTATAAGGGATACGTCTAAAACCGAGTATTCGAATTCGTATGGGTACACAATCTAGTCGCTAGTGGTGAGGATAAGGGTAGCGTGGCATACATTCAGACAAGCATGCATTCTTCCTCAATAAGTTACATTCATTCATTCATTCATACGGTTTGTTACAGCACGAAGATATAATTACAACAAACCAATACATACATGGGTTTTCACTTTGTACATAACAACTCACCACTAAAACATAACACTATCTACTACTGCCACTATGACTAATAAGAGCTAAATGATACAAAAAGGAATGGAGATTGCCAACAGCTCTACAACCACCTTGAGAATGCCTTCTCAGCTGATGACCTCTACCGTCTCTCCTGCTGCTCCCCTAAGGGCTCGGAACCTACGTTCATCAAATGATAAACGTTGAGTATAAAACTCAGTGGTGCTAAGAAAACATAGACAAACATACATAGTCAAGCATGATAGAATACATTTCCACTAAATGCAATGCGATGCAACATGCCTTACACTCTCCTTTATTTTCATTCTCATAACCCTCTTCTTTTCTCATCGTTGTGCACATTCCTTTCGCACATACTGGGTCCCTGTATGTACCGGTACTCATCTCCAGAAGGAAGGCATTTAACTGTATGGTGTTATGCACCCTTTTTCCTACTGTATGTCTCGAGACTCATCTCCCATTGGGAGGGTATTAATCTATATGATTCCTTGATGGAATCCCATTAACATGATTGACCCAGCATGCCCAGAGCGTAGCTCTGCACTCATCACTCTCCTTCCTATTCTCTTTCATCCATCCATTCCCTTCTCTCAATGCATGTATCCATGATATTAGCATCATTTCAATACATATAGCCATCCAACAAGTCATAGAAGCATCGTTAAGAACATAGTAGAAATAATTATCCACTTTAGGATCTTACTTCAATCCAAGAATATCAAAAAGGATCATCAATGAACCAACAAACATTAACTTAGCACAAACGATAAACCTCTAGCATAAACCTGAAAATCAAGCTACTTCTAGTTTAAGCCGGTGATCTTGTCTCTAGTCGTGTTTAACTTCTATCTCGCGTTCTCGAACGCTAGCGACGCTTAAAATCACTAAGAGGGTTATTTGGTAGGGTTTGGGGGTATTTTAGCTTAAGGAAGAAGGAAAGAAACTAAAGAAAACCGTTTGTTTTTAGCCCTTAAAAGTCAAATAAACGTCGCGTACGGTCGTACGGAAATTGGTACGCTCGTACCGACCTAACACTTCTGACAAACCTAATTTCCTGCGAGCAACAGTACGCCCGTACCCCATTTGGTACGCCCGTATGTACTCAAAGTTACTGACAAACTAAAATTCCTGCGAGCTCGCGTCCGGCCGTACCACCCTTTGGTACGCCCGTACGCCCTCTAGGCCCTAAAATCCCTGTATTCCCCTGCCTCGTACGACCGTACGACCAATCCGTACGCCCGTACCACTTCCTAAAATCCCATAACATACCTTTTGGCAAGCCTAACTCATCCGTAACTGTCTCAAACTTCCCCGCTAGCCCTAAACACACTTCCAACACATTCTAAATTACATATATATGCCATCCCTCATCCAACCGAGAAGACACGCTCCTCAATAAGGCGAAGACACACAAGCAAGCACATGAATACACATAGCACAATTCACAGAATACATTCACGAAACCATCAAGGCCTCTTCATTCACATAGCATACCTCATAAACATGCACTCGTCTTACAACAACATCATATCAGTTATATACATACACCTGTACATACACCCTAGCAATCATACATATACACACAAACTACTAGGGTCCTAGACGAGGGTGTAACAATAACTCTTTAAGTGCCATAAAACATAAGTCGAGTGATGATTACAAATTTAACAACTTGTATGCTAATTTATTACATTCAAACTTATGTAATGGGTCCAAATTACACACTTCTGAAAGCAATAGTGGTTCTATGATTTTTGAGATTAAACCAAATAATGAGAGTCAAATAAATTAAGCTTATTTTTAATCTCACATGCATAAACAATGAAATATTGTGTTGCTTTCAATTAAGAATGAAAATTGCTTAGCTTTGCATCCTTGACAACAACATAAAATAAACAAAAGAAATAACTATTATTTATAAAACTAAATTGATTGACAAAGGTCAATTTGTAGCACACATTCACATCTCTAAATGGAAATAAGTGTTTCATTTATAGAGATGAAAAATAAATATTAAAATAAATAAATAATCTCCTAAGATAATAATTCTAACTTCTAATCTCATATATGATTTGATCTTTAACTAAAAATACAAATTTCAAACTTCAAAATCTCAAGTTGATAGAATCTTGCGAGTTTTACTCTTCTTGTATCCACAAACACTAGCTATAACCACTTGATACTTTTAGTTTTTTGATAAATCGAGCCAAAGTATGCCTTTTCACCTAAAATACATGTGAACTACATAAATATAACCAAGTCAAATATCCTAGCATTATGCACAAAATATACAAATCAAACTATCAAAAATATGCAAATTAAAGTTCAATCAACTATAAAAGACTTAAACCTATTAATTTTATATTGTAATGAAAGTTACGATGGCTAACCAAAATTAAATATTTTTGTTTCATAATATGAATTTTATATATTAAAATATTTTTTCAAAAATTATACATTGCATAGATAAGACACACAACCATTACACTTTTAGCACTAAATAATTATTTTCTATATAAATTTTGAATAGATCTATGAGATGAAAAGTTAATAAAAGGGTTAGGTTTGTTAATGGAAGAGATAAATTATTGTAAGCATGGATGTATATTATATTGAATGGTGGATGTAAAGCTCGATCATTGTAAGTTTTATAACCATCCTAGATATAAGACAAGTAGACTTGGGAATGCACGTCAAAAAGTAGAAGCATATAAAAAATGTTCTACTTTCTATTGATACCAAGGTTGAAAAGATTTTATGCCTCAAAAATAATAACTAAACAAATGAGGTGGGCTAAGGAGCATTGTCAAGAAGAAGATATAATGTGTGACCATCTGATTCACTAGATGGAAGCATTTTAATTTAACTTTTCCTAATTTTGTTACAAAAAGTCAAAATGTTCATTTAGGTTTATATATATATGGATTTCAACCATTTGGACAGTTAGGATAACAATACTCTTCATGGTTGGTGATATTAGCACCCAATAATTTACCATATAGTATGTGTATGAAGGAGAAATACATGTTTCTCATATTGACAATTCTTAGGCCAACCAATCCTAAGCAAAAACTTAATGTCTACTTATAACCACTTATTGTTGAATTAAATAGCTTGTGGGAAAATGGTGTTATGACGTATGATATTTCAAAAAAGTAGAATTTTCTAATGCGTGTTGCTCTATTATGGATTATAAATGATTTTCCTGTATATTCTATACTGTCTGGATAGAATATAGCAAGGAAGTTAGCATTTCCATATTGTATGGAGAATTCTCAAGCTTTTTACTCGTCAAATGAGGGTAAAACATCATGGTTTGAAAACCATAGCAAAATCTTACTGAAGGGATATGTATTTTATAGAAATAAGTATGGTTTTAAAAAGAATAACTTGGAATGGTCACCTCCTCCTTCAATAAAGATATGTGAACAATTATTAAGAGAAATTGAAGAGTTATGTTTACATAAAATCATTAATCTAGAGATAAAAGATGTAAATAATGGATGTCAAAATTATGGATGGAAAAAATGAGCATCTTTTAGGATCTTCCATATTAGAGCTTATTGCTAATTCTATATAATTTGGATGTGATGCACATTGAAAAGAATGTTTTTGATAACATATTCAATACAGTCACAAACATTCAAGGCAAAACAAAGGATAATGCAAAATCAAGGGTGGATTTGAAATTTTTTTATGGAAAAAAGGAGCTTAAACAAGATGCTTCCATTGGTAAATATCCAAAGGCATATTTCACTTTGGATAAATAATTAAAAGGTATTCTTTATGAGTGGGTAAAAAATGTGAAGTTTCCAAATGGATATGTGTCAAATATAGGAAGGTATGTTAACATGCAAAAGTTAAAACTATTTAGGATGAAAAGTCATGATTTTCATGTCTTTATGTAGTGATTACTACAAGTGGCATTATGTGAGCTTTTACCGATTAATGTATGGCAAGCTTCAACTGAGGTATCATTATTTTTTAAGCATTGATTGCAAATAAGATATCAGTGGAAATAATGTTACAGTTAGAAGGAGATATAGTATAAATTATTTGTAAACTAGAACATATCTTTCCACTTAGTTTTTTTGATAGTATGGAGCACCTTCTAATACATTCACCATATGAAGCCAAAATTGCAGGCCCGTACAATATAGATGGATGTATTCATTTGAAAGATTTCTCCAACATTTGAAATATAATGTCAAAAATAAAGCTAAAGTTAAAGGTTCAATCTGTAATGCTTATTTGGTTGACGAGGCAGCACATTTTTATTCCTTTTACTTTTCAACCCCATGTTTATACAAAGGATCAAAAAGTTCCATGTAATGATGAAGGGGATGCAATGCCTAAAGTGTTAGGTACTTTATCAATTTTTAAGTGTTCTGGTCATCCATATGGAAAGTATCAATTCAAATACTTAGATGAACAAGAGTACATAGTTGCTCAAACATATATTCTACTGAATTTTGAGGAAGTGCAACCCTTTATCTAGTAAATTTCAATTTCAATAGTTACAAAATAAACAAATTTCATACAATAATCAATACATTCTGATTTATAATATATGTATATGATATCATGTACATTGATGAATTGCATGTCTAATGTTCTACAATTATGGATCTGGAAATTGATATCCCTCTTAAAAATAACCTTTCTTTTTGGTTTTAAACTTATGTAAGTTACATAAGTTTTTTTCACTAGATTACCATTATTTGATACCTTATAGATTTATAAATGTATAATTTTTTTTGTACAAAATGTAGGTAAATTAAAATTTCATCGAGAACAACTTCATAACATTTGCACTTGGCCCTTTGAAGAAGTGGAAACATATCTGGTTTACTTTGTTAATGGCTAATTAATAGTGGTGTTTGTATAAAGGTATCTAATTACACTATTGATTGTGATGATTATTTTAGTCATGTAAATGAGATCCTTATGGTGGAATACATGGGATTACTATTGAAGCATACAGTTCTATTCACATGTGAATGGTTTGATCTAACACCAAACATTGGTACGAAGATTCATAATAAATATACGTTTGTTAATGTCAATTTTTCTAAATGATTTAATAAATATGAGCCTTCCATACTTGCATCATAAGCAATTTAAGTAAGTTACTTGTCCTATCCAAGCTTGCGTAGAGATAAGATGGATTGGTATGTTGTTTGTAAGGTGAAACCAAGCTCTATAATTGACTTACCAGAACAACAAATAATAAAGATAACTGCATTTCAAGATGATTATCATAATAATCATGAAATTGATGATTCGATCAATGATCATGTACATTCTCTAAATTATCCTGATGAACGATTCATTGATATCACTGATGGTGAAAAAGATGACATTGATGATGATGCAATATTGATTACATAATCTAATGATGAAGTTGATGAAATCAATGATGCTACAAGTGATAAAAGTGAATGACATGCTTAAATTTGTAATGTTACAATTTTATTGTCAAATAAATATCTCATAATGTTATTTATGTTTTTCTTTATTTTTATGCTATATTGTAAATATTAATGATATGTGTTTCTAATAATCATATTACTGAACCATTTATTAATGATGTGTGTTTCTAATAAGCACATATTAAACCATTTATTAATTATGATTGTATTTGTTTTGAAATTATCATGTAGATATAGCAAGAGGACTTGGATGTGGAGGTCGACATCATCCGCATGTTGCTTTGCTAATAAGAGCTACATGTGTTGCATCTACGTCTTCCTTATATACATCGATATCATAGACAATAGCTACTTAGACATCTACACCATTAATTCTTTTAAGTATAGATGTTGATTTATCAACTATAGTTGACATTGGTTCATAACCAGCTGTAGATCATAATATGCCTACACCTCATGTTCCAAATGCATAGACATCTCTATGTCTTGTTCCATACTCATATAAATCTACACCTCCTTCTACTTCTGCATATGGATTTACATTTGCTTCAGCATCTATTTTTACTTCATCATCACCTGCTACAATATCTGATTTTGCACCAACAACTACTAGTCATCGTAGCCGTATTGAGTGTTATATTGACAAGCAAATGTAAGATTTTTGAGTAGATGTAAGATTTTTGAACTATACATTTCAACTATGTTGTAATATGTATATATTCTAATACATTTTCACATACAATTTCAATTTGTGATAGCTTGGAGCCATCTTTTAGAGTGTTGACACAAATAAGGGAGATTTTTAACCAGAGATTAGTAATAGAGGGCACCTCATGGGTAGCAGTACCATCACATGTAGTCTTTCATTATTGAGAGGAGTTTAAGGTAATAAGTTATTATTTAATGATTTTAATGAATTCGTTACTAATTAAATGAAAATATTCAATTTTTTTACAAAAATAATTTCATTAGGATGAGCAAAAATTTATTATTAAGGTTATACACCAAGCTTGAAGAGACAAGGCATTGACATGGTAACCATTGATATCAATTTAAATTTAACATATAACATAAAATTTATGCAATTCTTTTTCCATTCATGTTTGCAAATTTTGTCTAACAGCTATAGAGATATGATGAACAAATTCAAGTCTAAGTAAAAGTAACTTGTCTTTTATAGTGACATGACTTGGGCTGCCTAGCTACATTATTGGAAAATTGCCTGAAACACAATTACAAAGTGCTAAGGCCTCAAGAAATTGACGTGGTGCATCTGGTCATGGTATTTCTATCCATACTTGCAACTCAAAGACTATATCTGGTCACAAGAGAGATTGGGTAAATTTATTATTTTATCATAAATCAATTAATTTTACTCCATTTCTTACTTATTATGCATGTGTTTACTTTTAGATGGAGCCAAAATAAGGGCTGAGAGCCAACATCTCATGAACTTATTATGTACACTTATACATGAAAACATGATTAGCTTAATTTCATCGATGAGAGGTCATGTGAGATAAATGTAAGTATGGAATCTTGTACTAATATCATTTTAATTTAAGCATGGAAATTGATGTCATTGTATTGTATAATTTTATTAGGATTGTATTACATGGATATAAGAGGTAGCAACATAATCAAATGACATCATAGATGAATCTCATATATACTTCAATGATATAGGTGGGGCCTTGAAGAGATGAATTTGTGGGATAGGTTCATAGGCTAATAACTACTACAGTAGTACATTAGTTAACACATCTATGAATGGACCACCTGGAGGTTCTACCCAATCATAACCATATTTAGATGATGTGATTAAACAAGACATTCGTGATGATATAAGTGCTACCTTTAAGGATGTAGTTGATCATGCATTAAATGCACAAATGCTAATTCTTCGTGACTAGGCTCTACACTAGTTACGAGTTCAACAAAATGTATCTGCACTACTCCCTCCTAGCCATACCATTCTACTCTAAGTGATGATGCCATTACTGCAATTGATAGATCTGCTCCACCGATAGCAACTACTCCTATTGATTTTGTTGCACTAGTTGATGATCATGTAGATCCTAATACTGAGGCATCCCAGTGACTTATTGATTTGTACTCTTTTAATTTATCCTTTTGTTTACTTAAACATTCCAATGGTATTATGATGTTAACTTTAATAACATTGTTTAATTTATATTATACTTCATGAATTAGTTGTACTGTCAATATTTTACATTGAATTATAGACTTGGGGACAAAGTATGTCAATGATGGATGTGGGAATTATAAAAGTGTTCTTTTAACAAATATCAGATCATAAGATATTTAAATTACAATGGAAACTTTGCTGAATTTTTAGCAATATTAATAGTTTATATGATATTCATAATTTTATATATTAATTTTTAATGCAATTTTCAATTATAAGTTCATATAAAATTTTATTTTAATTATGTCCAAATTTCCTTAATTAAAAAATATATTATTTTTGTATAGATATATTATAATTTTAAATGAATTAATTTTTACCTTTTAGTGATGGAATTGTGACGGAAAGTCTATAGCGATTTCATGATGAAAATCACTACTGTAAAAAGCCATTACAAAATAGTGACCCAAATAGCTGCAAAAATTCTTAGTTAAATAGCTATGTAATTCGTGACAACCTACTATTCATCTTAATATAGCAATAAAACAAGGAGATGGAAAGCTGTAATGATTCCTATCACTATATATTTTGATCCAAATTATTTTACGATGGAATTTTATCATTGTAATTTCTATTGTTATATTAAATTACAACGGTAAATTACACTTTAGTGAAGATAAAGTTCTATAGTGATTTTGTCTACTTTTTGTAATGTATGATTCTAGTTTTGTCTCTGACTTATATTTTCAAAACCACTATTAAAAATGTTTCCATAATTTATTAGCTTATTCTTTTTCCTATAGAAATAATTCATTTGGTATAACATAAAGGTAGAGTTGTTCTTTATAAGGTGAATTATTGAGAAAGAAAATTGTTAATCTAGGTTGTTGAATTGCTTCTTGATTTAACTCAATTTTGGTAATTTTTAAGCGATTGATTTGAGGACACATTATTACCCATTTATCCATCTAGTTACAATTGTTTAATATTGCTTTCTATCATTTACATAAGCTGTTTGATTTATTGTATTTGGATGTGGTCAGTTTGATGGGATTACTTTGCAGGAATTTAGATTTGTCATCAGGTCTAACTATTTCTAACAAAACAAAATCTGCAATAGAGGAACACTCATGCTCCATCATCCCCCTACCCAACTTCTATAGCAGTTTGCTGCTACTAAATTTAGTAAGGTCATTGCTAGCTTATATGTAGCTATTTGATAGATTTTTATATGGCTAAATGAGTTTGAAGCAGATGTTCAAAAGCTTCATTAACTACTTAAGATTTAACAGTAAACCTTCTATAATAGTTTAAAAATAAACATTATTCATTCTTTCTATCCTTTTAAATTTTTCTACTTTTAATGTTGTTGAATCACATTGGGGTCAATGTGATTTTAAATGTGGGAGTTGAAAAATATGGTGTTGTCTTGTTATTTTATTAGTTTAGTTGTTGTTTTGATTAGATTTTTACCATTATTTTTCTAATTTATTATTTTTGAGTTTTTCAAAATTCTTAGCTTATTTTTACATTATGACTTTAGAATTTAGCAATAGTAATTGAAATTGGTATTTATATATGATAACCTTAAAAGAATGTTAGACAATTAGGCAATGTATAATGGATTTTATGATATTAGCCTAAAAGTAATATGCACATTCCTTAAACTTGGATAATTTGCATGATTCATTTGCTAACACGTGTAAAAATGCTTATTCTTGTCAAATATTCCTTTTGCTAGAATTAAGAAGTCTTTAAGACCATAAAAAAAAAGAGAAACGCAAAAGTGAAATAAAAGAAAAAAATAAATTGTGGTAAACCAACATTAGTTTATTCAAGTTGTATGACACTCGGTTCCCTTAAGCAAACTGTGTATGGAGATATTAATATTGGGAGAATTATACCCTTTAATAGGTTGTCAATAATTCAAAAAGTAATACCACTTAAGGGAGACTATTATCCCATTACCAGTTTGGTTAAGTGGGTCGGACCTAATTCCCCGTAAGTAATCTTTGTGTATGGAAATATTAGTAATAAGAGAGTGACCCCCTCTTAAAGCTAAATTGAGCATATCGAATCTTAAGTCCCCTTTAAAAAAATAAAAGAAAACGTTACAAAAATCTAATTCTTGTTTGATAGCATTAATCATGATCTATGGTATTTAGAAGATTTTAAGCTATTATATCATATGTTAGCATGTGAAAAAAAATTATTTTGCTTGGTCGTAATTGATAAATGGTTGTGCATTTTCTACTAGGTTAAGATTTATGGATTCTATTATATTATTATTGAGGTGCTTAAGTGTTTTAATGAGTTAGCATATCTAATTTTTGTTACTATTTTTTATTGCTTTTTGATACAATATTTAAATGAGTTTTTGAAATTTGATTGAGGAATGGGATTTGGAATGCTTGAGGGCAAGCATTAGGCAAGTGTGAAGGAAGGTAAATATTATCTTAAGCATTACGCATATATTTAGATGTTTAATTGGTCTATTTTGTGAGTTAAACCTTCTAGAATAGTTAACTTTTGGTTGTTTTTGTGTTGTGTAAGATTTTAATATGAAAAGTAAAAAAGTAAATGGCATGTTTTATTAGTAAATTGGAAACATCAACTAGTTATGATAAGCGACTGTGGGCATAAGGAGAACAAATCTCGTAGGAATTAAGTCTAACAAGAATTGGAATTTGAATTTTATATTTTTTTAAAGATCAGATTATATATTTATTTAGGAGATAGAAATATTATCTTAAAGATTATTTAATTATTTCATTTAATTTTCTTTTTGATGTTTATAAATGGGAGGATTGTTCCCATTATAGATGTCACACCCAGACTAGGTGTGCCATGCTCCCGTAGGATAGTTAATGACTCCCTAAGAAAGAAAATCATTAACTACCCCACAAGGGATAAACCGTCATCTAAATTTATCATGCATGTGATCATACTAAATAATGGCAAGCA
>CANYBF010309082.1:0-71361 GCA_948192965.1 Dalechampia spathulata
TCATACAACATCAATCATGCATAATCTATCACTTATACATCCTAAATCAACATAAATGGAGTTTTCTCAAAAACCAAAACTTACCAATTTGACAGTCAAACTTCAGTCAACACCTCCAAATACAAAACCAAGTTGAGTTTAGCTCTTTTTAATGATTAAAGGGTATTTTCTTGCAAGAAAATGGATGAAATCCACTCTCTTAGCTTTGGTTATGGAAGAAAATGGAAGAAGAGGAAGAAGAAGAGAAGGAGGGGCGTATGACATGAAGAAGGAAAAGGAATTTGGGCTAAATTAAGGAATTTTAACTAAATTAAGACCTTAGGTACACCATACTTATCATACACCTTCATACATTCAATCACACCCTCGTATTTACTATTTCCATGCATTTTTTTTAAATATCCAAAATGACGATATGCACTTCATTAAATCAATGCCAACTTTATTTCTTATTTTACTCGAGTAATACATCTTGTATCACTATTTAAATACGAATACATGTATCGTATAAATTCATCATCTTAACATCTTTTCCTTCTATATCACATATGCATTCAATCTTATTGTCATGCACACACCCATACTACGAGTCCTATGTGTACGGATGTGACATTTGGTACCACTTAAAAATATTTTTATTACTTTAATAAATATTTTATATTTTTTTAAAATTATAAATAATATAAAATCTCAAATAGTCAACACACAAGTAAATCAAGAACTATAAAAAATCAAAAGTATAACACAATAAATTAATAATGATTTGATCAATAAATGCTTACATCCACTTACTCAAGTAAGATTTTACACCTTCACTAATCAATCTTAAGATTACAAACCTTATTCTTCAACCCAATAACCAATCATAGTATTTTATTAAGGCTTATATTAAAACCCTTACAATATGTTTTCAAGACTCATACATAAACTTTTACGATAATCAGTTTTACTGAATAAACAATCTCAATTACATTAATTTGTTTATTACATAAGCTTTCATCAAATACTCCAAAAAACACATTTAAAATCAAGAATAAGAGCAACACAATTTAATGAACAAATAAAAAAGATTTATAATTAAAGAGTTTAGAATAACAATTACTTATGTGTAAATGCAAGAAACTAAATATAAATATTTTCTTTTTAAGTTTAAATGATTGTTGAAGGTGTAATTATATAAAAAAAATTATTTTAAAATGTTTTAAAATAATGATGAAAAAAGTTATTTTTCAACTGTATGATCATACATGTAGATAATACGATTGTACCACAGTCGAAATCAATTTGACATCAATTGGATAGTAATATCTGCACAATCATACGACCAAAGTGATATGCTTGTATCAAACCTACCGTTAAAAATGCAAACTAAAGTAAAAATGTTCAAATGCACTTAATATGCCCATAACAACTAGCGACATGATCATACACAACCTTAAAATTCATAAAACATGTCAAATGCTAAATAAATTACTTGTAAATATCAAAATAAATAATCATGGAGGTAACACGCTTTATTAATAACATAACCAACACATTTTATCATGAACATAAATATGATTTGTTAATATAGAAACTAAGATAAAAGATCTGAGGTCTAATATAATATTTTTATTTATATAATTTCATTATCAAAATTCGTTGTTATAAATTAAAACTATTACTATTAAATAATTAAAATAAAATAAATTTTTATAAATTATTTATTACTAATTTAATATAATTAATATTTTTAAAACTTTAATAATTTAAATAGTTAGATTATTTATATCTTAAATAATTATAGGATTTTTATTGAAAAAGTTAAATCATATGTTAATAATGTTTAATATTTTATAATTTTAATAAATACCTTATATTTTAAAAAATAATCATAAGTAATATTTTTTTTAATACAATTTTATTGTATAAATTAGTCATTATGAATTAAAACTACTACTATTATTATATTAAAATAAAATAAAATTAATTCTAGAAAATTTAAATTATTTAATAAACTTTTATTTTCTTAAAAGTAATAGTTCGTAATAAATATAATATATTTTTATTAATTAAAAAATCAAGATATGTATGCTCAATAAATCTACTTTGCATAATTTTTATGGTATGAATTTAAAAAAAATTAAATTTTAAATTAATAATGTGAGAAATTGTATAACTTTAATAAATATCTCTATTATTTTTTGAAAATATAAACAATATTTTTTATTTATATAATTTTATTAAAAAATTTAATTATTATAAATTAAAATTATTACTATTATATAATTAAAATAAAATAAAATTAATTTTTATAAATTATCTATCATAAATTTAATATAATTAGTATTTTATAAACTTTAATAATTTAAATAATCAAGTTATATAAATTTAAAACAATTATAAGATTTAGATTAAAAAGTTAAATCATTTGTTAATAATATGTGATATACATATTTTATAATTTTAATAAATACTTCATATTTTTAAAAATAATCACAAATATTATTTTTGTTCATATAATATTATTATAAAATTTAGTTGTTAAAATTAAAATAATAATTATTAAATTATTAAAATAAAATAAATGTTAGTAAATTTAAATTATTTAATTAACTTTTATTTTCTTAAAACTAATTATTTATAATAAAATAAATAATTTTAATAAATTTTAATCGTAATAAATTTAGAGAAATAATAAAATTATGATTTCACTTGTTCTCTTCCTTTTATAATATTAATTATAAATTCAAAAGAGATGCGCTTAATCAATTTAATTTACTTCACTTTTACAAAATAAATTTAAAAATGTAAATCTATATTTTAATAATGTAAGATATTTTTTTAACTTTAATAAATATTTTATAAAATATAGAATAATTACTAATTAATAAATATAAATCAAATTGATAATAATTATCTATAAATAAAATTTATTTAGATAAAAAATTAGATAATATAATATAAATTATAAAATAATTAATAATTAATAAATATAAATAAAATTAATAGTATTTATTTTTAAATAAAATTTATTTAGATAAATATTAGGTAATATAATATAAAATATAAAATATAAAATAATTAATAAATAGAAATAAAATTAATAGTATTTATTTTTAAATAACATTTATTTAGATAAAAATAAGATAATATAATATAAAATATAAAATAATTAGTATCCAAATAAATTAAATTTTTTAGAAAATAATAAAATTTAAGTGTAAAACTATATTTTTTAATATTTACTTATTACAATTAATAAATTTATTTTGTGCACTAATTTACATAAAAAAAATATATTTTATTATTTATATTTTTAGATTAATTTTTATATTTATTTTTGATATTTTAAAAAAAATAATATTTATCTTTACGTAAATTTTAAAAATTATATTTATATTTGAATTAAAATTTAAAAGAAGAAAGGGGAGGGTATATATTTCCATGTTCACTTTTCCCTCTTTTAATATAATATGAAGTATGATACCTCATATTTTTTAAAAAAATTATGAATAATATTTTTTATTTATAAAATTTTATTATAAAAAATTAGTTATTATAAATTAAAATTATTACCATTAGATAATTAAAATAAACTAAAATTAGTTTTTATAAATTATCTATTATAAATTTAATATAATTAGTATTTTTTAAATTTTAATAATTTTAATAATTAAATTATGTTTGTTCCAAATAATTATAGGATTTCGATTAAAAAAAGTTAAATCATCTATTAACAATATGTGATATTTTGTAAATTTAATAAATACCTCATATTTTTAAAAATAATGACAAGTATTATTTTTCTTCATGTAATATTATTATTGAATTCAATTGTTATAAATTAAAATAATTACTATTAAATTATTAAAATAACATAAAATTAGTGTTAATAAATTTAGATTATTTAATAAATTTTTATTTTCTTAAAAATTAATAATTAGTTTTAATTAATTTTAATTTTAATAAATTTTAAAAAATAATAAAATTATCATTTCACTTGTTTATTTTCATTTTTATAATATTAATTAAAAATTTGAAAGAGATGTATTGAATTAATTTATGATTTTATTTGATTTTTATAGTATGAATTTGTAAAAGTTAATCTATATTTTAATATTGTAAAATATATTATAACTTTAATAAAATTCTAATAAAATATAAAATAATTATTAATTAATAAATATAAATTAAATTAGTAATATTTATTTTTAAATAAAATTTATTTAGATTAAAAATTAAATAATGTAATGTAAATTATAAAATAATAAGTAATCGATAAATATAAATAAAATTAGTAATATTTACTTTTAAATAAAATTTATTTAGACAAATATTAGTTAATATAATATAAAATAATTAATAATTAATAAATATAAATAAAATTAAAAATATTTATCTTTAAATAAAAATTGAAAAAGAAGGAAGGGAATGGTAAGTTTTCTTTTAATATAGTGATATAATATTGAAATGGGTTGGGTTTGGTTGGATATTCCGGGATGAGAATGCTCATGTGGGAGTGATGCAGAAGCCGATGAGATGGTCAAAGATTAACTGCAAATGAAATTTCTTTGTCCTGAAATAGACAGAAAAGTTGGTTACAGGGATAAGGATGCTATGAAATGGACCTCTGTCGAACAAGAAACCTCACCTCTTATTCACTTGCTTATCCAAAACCTTTCTTAATTTAGACACTATATATGGGAATGGCATCGAATCAAACAAACGCCAACTTCAGATCTCCACGTCCCCCATCTCTCTCAACTTTGCCCTAGAGTTGAAGAGACCGCCAAGGGATGAGGACGGGCGGAGAGGTCGACAATGACTCCCGCGGAGGCGATGGTGGAGAAACCGTCAGTAAAAGACCCACCAAGCCTTACGTCGGGAGGTCTCGTTTTTGTAATGAAAACTCCGACAGACATGGTGGGGGGATGACGAGGCAGGTGGGGAAGCGGTATTCCTGGTGGAATTCTCCTGAAACCAAGAGGAAAAGAAGGGTTGCCAAATATAGATATTACACAGTTGAAGGGAAGGTTAAAACTTCCATCAGAAATGGGGTTAGTTGGTTTAAAAGAACGTGTTCCAGGATTGCTCATGGCTACTGATTCTTGTTAACCTCCTCCAGAACAATGCCATGAATGCCACCCATCTCCTGTAAACTACATCAATGCTATCACCTGGGTTTTGCTTTTGTGATTACAAATGACAAGAATCAAAACATACAACACAAATCGTATTTGTTGTTTTCTACGTTTGAGTTGATGAACAATATGAATGATTTTGCATTGATTTGCCCGGAGTTGTTGGTTTAACCCAATCCATCATAATTAAAATATTCGTTAAATCAATTCAAAAAGTAGATAATATTACATCCATTGTAACATCAAGTTTATGACGTATCGATCATGTAATAATTCATTAATAACAAATAAGTAATGCCCAAGTTGATCCAACATCTTCTAGCCGTGGACTACCATCGGGAAACTTTAGAATCTCGAGGCAATCGGATGGTGCAGGTGGGAAGTTAGATATGCCCTTGCGTGGAGGACAGATTAGGAGATAAGGACATGTGACCCATAAACTAACAAGTAGCCTACGAAATCCCAGGGTAGCCCTATAGCTTAGAGGCCTGTATCTGAGTGGACACGTGTGAATTTTGCCATGTTATAGCATTCTTTACAAAAATAATTTTCTTCATTATTTTCCTTTTTCACATCATAATTTTCTCAAAAATAAGAAGTTAATAATGACGGTAGTGGATATGGATGTGAATATTATTCTAAGTTTTATTTGATAAAATATTTATTTAAATTTGTTTAAATTTAAAATATATTAAAAAATTTGATGAAAATTCGATCAATTATGAAGAATTTAATTTAAATAAAATAAAATAAAATATATTTATATTTCATAGGTTAATATATATAATTATATATATTTATTTTTAAAGGGACTTTTCACGAAGCTCTATGCGAAAAGTCTCCAGCTTCAGAGGCGGATTAATGGATAACCACTTCCATAACATATTAATTATAGCAGAAATTTTGAAATTTGAAATTAAAATTTAAAAATTAATGGAATTATTATAATAATAGCAATAATTTAATTAGTTTAACCATACAATGACATTAATAATGAATGATTAATATATGATAAGCATGTAATAATCTGTTTTAATAAAATATAAAAACAGCGTTAAGGGAAATTCTCATTTCCTACCCAAAAAAAAAAAAAAAAAAAAACACCACCATTTCCCCTCTCTCCTTCCGCTCACTCTCTGCAGCATCCACCACCACGATCACCAGAAGAAACTTCAGGAAACGAACCAAAATTTTTATGGACATTCTTCATCAACCCAACCACCGCAACGGAAATGACCCGAATCCAGACGTTGGAGACGTCATCCATGGCATTGGCAAAAGCAGTAGTGATGCACTCATTGTTCAGCCCGTCGTTGATGATTTCGATAGTGCTTGTTCGACTCCTTATGTCAGTGCCCCCTCTAGTCCTGGCCGGACGTCAAGTACTACGGCTGTTAATGGGGGTTTCTTTTATAGTTGTCCGGCTAGCCCAATGCATTTTGCTATTACTGCAACTGCTTCTTCTTACTCGGTTTCTGCTGTTTCTTCTCCGGATCATGGTCATGTTCCTATTGGTTATGAGTTTGAATTCTCTGCTAAAGTTGGGGATTTTGGGTTTGGTCATTCTCGGTATATGAGCTCTGCTGATGAGTTATTTTTCAATGGTCAGATCCGTCCTATGAAGCTTTCTTCACATTTGGAACGACCCCAAGTTCTTGCTCCTTTGTTGGATCTTGAAAACGAAGAGGAAGAGAATGATGACGAGGAAGATGATAACAACAATAATAATAGCAACAACATTAAGAATGGCGATAATGTTAATGATTTAGAAATGAAGAATGGTTCAAAAATGGTTTCTTCTAGAGGTAGGGATCTGAGATTCCGGAGCAAATCTTTGAGAAGAAGAACTAGATCTATGTCTCCATTGAGAAGTAATTCTTATGAGTTTGATATAGATGATGAAGAAGAAGGCATGGTGGATAGCAAAAACAAGAAAAACCATCAGATTTGCGAGATTTCTGGTTTAGAAGAAATGGATAATAGTGATAATGCCAAGATTCCTGAGGAAGAAACAAATGCTTGTGTTTCAGCTTCCTCTTCAAGATCATCTTCAGCAGGAAGGAACTCAAAAAGATGGGTTTTCTTGAAAGATTTTCTTTACAGAAGCAAAAGTGAAGGAAGGAGCAACAACAAGTTCTGGTCAAACATTTCATTTTCACCAGGTAAAGAGAAGAACAAGTCTGTGAACACGAACACAAAAGCCCAAATTGCTAAAGACAAAATTAACAATGGGGCTGTGGAGAATCATCAGAAAGTGAAAGGTTCAAGCAAGAAGCCAATGAATGGAGTAGGGAAAAGAAGAGTTCCACCATTAACATCTCCTCACGAGTTACATTATAAAACAAGCAAAGCTCAAGCTGAAGAGATGAGGAAGAAGACCTTCTTGCCTTACAGACAAGGATTACTTGGTTGCTTAGGCTTCAGCTCCAAAGGTTATGGAGCCATGAATGGATTTGCTAGAGCATTGAATCCAGTTTCCTCAGGGTAAAAAAAAAAAAAAAGTGAAAAAAAACTACTTTAATCATAGATTATTGTATATATATCTTAATTTTTGATGCTAGAGTATGTTAACGATGATAATATCTATGTATCTGTTGTTGGGTCATACTTAAAGTTGTCCTTGAACCATGTAACTAGCATTCTGTAATTTTTCTCATAGGTTGGTTGTTTTGACTGTAAGCCATGGGAGAAAAGTGCTTAATCTAGCTTTGTATTACCCTTAGTTAGAGTAAAGCAAGTGTTTATTTATGGGTTCATGAAGAGTATCTAAAATTAGATTTGGTTTAGATGACAAGCTCCTTGTCAAGTTGCATCATTATGAAAATTGGACTATTTGAAACCAATAATACACTACACATGGTGCAGTGATATAACCCTCTTATGTTGCACACTGAGGCCCCATTGTACTCACAACCATCCGTTTTCGGCATTGATAGCTTTCGTGTACAAATACGAGCGTCTATCCACATTAAACCTTAGACCTAGTAATTCCATGAACATCATCTTAACATTGAACCCACGAGTGTTGCTTCACTGGGTCATCTTTTCTTTGAATGTCATGGAGGTTGTCATTAAGT
Source organism: Dalechampia spathulata (assembly GCA_948192965.1). NCBI lineage: Eukaryota > Viridiplantae > Streptophyta > Magnoliopsida > Malpighiales > Euphorbiaceae > Dalechampia > Dalechampia spathulata. The sequence goes on from CANYBF010309082.1 coordinate 8,201, forward strand.
TGGAGGCTATGATGAATCCATTGCACCCACAGGATTGGACTGGGATGTAAGAATGAGAATGCAAATTGAGGGGCTTGTAGTTTTGAATGTGACATAATTGAGACAAGCACATGAAAAGTTTTATTGATTTTGATTTATTATTCTTACAAATATTTAATAAATAAATATAAAATTAAAGAACGATTTAGATATGCCGTAGTATTTTTGACAAAACACATTTCTTTCTTAATTCACGTATTTTCTAAAATAAACAACCAACTAGAAAAGTGATTAAATACTTCATAATCACTCATTAAACAATATTCCATATTTACAATATGAAATTTTCTCTATAGATATTCATGAAATTTTCTTCACGAAACGACTGTCGTATCAACTTCACAGCCTGCTTTATCAACGAACGACGTCGTTTCATTGAACTTCATTGGGGAGCAACTACCTCGTCCTCGCCTCGATTCATTAAACTTTGGTTCAGAATTGAACTACGATCCCTTCTTAGGGTTTTTACTCATAAAATATTTATAAATTAAACTGTTTTTTTTCCCGGATTCAAGCTTCTCGATTCGATGGCTCATAACAATGTAAGCATTAATCTTATGATAACAACTAATGAGTTTTTAGCGTCTATGGTTTTCATATTTTCTCTGATTTTTTTGGCACAAATTGATGTGTAGGCTGTCGCTGTTGATAACACATTTAGAAGAAAATTCGATAAAGAAGAATATCTAGAACGCGCTCGTGAGCGTGAAAAGGAGGTTTGTTTCATCTTTATCATTGAATTTTCATATATTTCTTTCCGTTGTCTGGATTGTAACTTCATTCTTTGTCACTTTTCTTAATAAATTCCATCTTGTTTTAGGAGGTTGAGGGGCGAATTAAATCAAAATGTAAGTAAATAATCATTTTCCACGAGCTTTGATTGGTATAGTTTAGTGATTGTTCCCAGATTGGGGCTTTTTTTTAATTAATGCGTAGAAGTGAATTTTAGGGGCGATGAATTCGCAGCAAAGTTGTAATTTTTGGCCTCTTACCATCTTATTGTTTTTTTGTTCAACTGCAGTAAAAGGTCCTCCTGTCCAACGCAAGCCTTTGAAGCATAGAGATTACCAAGTAGACCTTGATTCTCGATTAGGGAAAACTCAGGTTTGTTGGTTACTTTGATAGTTACTCTTAGTTGGTCTTTGATTATGATCACTTTTAGATGTGCTTCGGCTGCTAACGTTTCCAACAAGCAGTATTTGCTGTACTAAATTCGATTTTGCAGGAATATAATGAATACCCAATAGTGCTTTTTGTATGGAGATGATATTGTGTACTCCTTCTGATAGTTGCTGATTTCCGTTTTGTTCTGTTTCTTGTGATTGGTTGCACGTTGAGCTTTGAATTTTGAATGTGCAGCATTGACTTTTGTATTTGTTTTTGATTTTGCAGGTTGTTACTCCTATTGCACCTTTAAGCCAACAGGTATGGTTTTGATGTTCCTAGAGGCTCTTTCATTCTGTTGTTTTGGTTGTCATTTAATTTTCATGTACGATTTCTAATGAGCACTGCAGTCAGAAACAGACTGTTTAAGTAAGCTAGAGTTATCTTTTCTGGAGTTACTCGAAGAATGCTCCTTGTTTCTTTTTTTTTTTTTCTGTTCTCACTCTGTGGCTAATTTTCCTTTCTTGCACTACTGACAGAAGCAAGTCATGTGACAATTAGAACAGGCAGAGGAAAGCTCATATGTACCTTGTCCGGAGAATATAGTCTGATTAAGTCAGGGGCTAGTAGTCATATGCAGCTTAGCAAGAGATTAATAAATTTTAAGTGGAGTCTTGTTATCCCTTATCAGTACTAGAACTCTAGACTTGCATCAACTGTACACTTGCTGAAATGTTGGCCCATGAGGTCCAAGTAATAGGCATTTTTTTTGAATACACTGTCTTTCAAAATCAAATTAATGCAAGCACAAGCATGTAGTATTGTTCACTTTAGTTCCGCAGATCTTGTAACTTTTACATAAAATGGAAAGAGTATAGTCATTGTATTGGGTACATTTACATATCTGTTTCGTTTTATCCTTTCCTGATTTTTTTTCTTTGCAGGCTGGATACTATTGTTCCGTATGTGAATGTGTAGTTAAGGATTCTGCAAACTACTTAGATCACATTAATGGAAAAAAACGTGAGTGGTTATCTACAAATTCATTAACATTTTTTTGGTGTGCTTTCACTCAGCTAGTGATCTTTGAATTTTATTCAGATCAAAGAGCTTTGGGCATGTCTATGCGAGTAGAGCGGGCATCTCTTCAGCAGGTAGATGTTTAAAGTAACTGTACCGTTTCCAAAAGGAAATTTAGTTGAATGGCTGATTTGCAAGTTTTGGATTTGTCTACTGTTTCAGAACTTTTTGTCCTTGACTGCATGTGCTTCTTTATGCAAGGAAAAACACTGTTTGCATAGAACATAAAGGCTCTTTCAAGAAATTGGATGAAATGAGCATCAAAAAAATAAATAAATCATTCATAAGAGATAAATTTCCTTTTCTTTTATATCCATTTCAATACAGAGATTCTTTTTTGATATTCATTTTAAGTAACTAGTGAAAGCATTTAGATTTTCTTGGAGACAAAAAAAAGTTTGAATGTATGAACATAGAGAGGCATAAAGCCATTGGACGATGATCTTTCCCTTCAGCTTTATATGCTAATGGCTTGTTTATGGTGGGATAGTGCACTTCAATACATTTGTTTTCTTGAATGCTTATAGGTTCAAGAGAGATTTGAAATTCTTAAGAAACGGAAAGGTCCTGGAAGCTTCACAGAGCAAGGTAAGATTTGAAACATATATGAAGTATTAAGTACTTTTCCACTGGTTTTGTTAATGCTTAATTTAGCCGGACTAAGAGTAACTTTTCCTCAATTTTCAGATCTTGATGAAAGGATCTTAAAACAGCAGCAAGAAGAGGAGGAAAGAAAGCGTCAGCGCCGCGAAAGAAAGAAAGAGAAAAAGGTTAGTTTTATCTAAGTTCCTATAAATATACTTCAAAGTCTATATGTATATGGATAGAGTTATTCTCGTAAAATAGTCATGCCCCATTTCCAGTCATTAGCCCATTTGGAACACAAAACACTGCGAGTCTGAAATAGATTACTCTCCTACAATTGTCCTATATTATGTATTCCACGTTAACTAGTAGCGGTCCTTTGTCCATCGTTTATGAGCAAAATCATCATAACTGTTGTCGGTTCATTTATGGGTGCAGAAAGAGAAAGCAGCAGAAGAGGAGGAAGCGGACATTGATCCTGATGTTGCTGCCATGATGGGATTTGGTGGTTTTCGTTCTTCCAAGAAATAGTCGTAATGTTCTGTCTTCCATTCCTGAGGGGAATGAGCTTTGCCATGTAATCTTTTCCAACTTCTACGAGTTCTTGGAGCACCTGTAGAATTTTAACGACACCCGAATTTTCAAAATTAATAGTGACGAATAGAAATTTGTTAAATCGGTGGTCATCAACATATTTGACCCTCTTTTGAAGAACTTGTGCGTGATAGAAATATTTTTCAGCATCACTTTGCTATCATCATCTGTCTCACTTTTGCCCATCGTTCAAAGTTGGCCATTGCTCTTCGAGGAGGTTGGTTGGGTAAGCATAAGCATGTAATCTGGGGCTTCGTTCTACGCTACATTTGGTATAGAGAAGCACATCAAGTTTCTCAAGGCGATGGTTTTACATTTTTGTCCGAGAACTTGCCCCCAGCTGGTGCTTTTTCAATGACTTTCTCAAAGGGTGCTACAATTACCCCACCACCGGAGAAATGATTAGAATCATTTCAAATATAAGACGAGTGTCAAACATAACTTTCCAGGAGTACCAAACTCATCAGGGGCATGAAAGGGCGTACGCATATAATCTTACAAAGATTTAAAATTAAAACAACTGAAATTCCTTGCAGAAGTGATTCCAGAACAAGTGGTGTTGAAGGAAATCCAGTATGACAACATAGCATTTGTGGTTATTATCAACTTTATACCTCTACTTAATATACTGAGATAGCCACTTAAAGCCATCTCCATAGCCCATTTTTCGAACAATGCTGCACATGAAGACCTCAAGGGCACGGACGTTTGAATCTCCCAAGTTCACCTTACCCTTTCCAGTGGTGAAGCCGGCAAGCCCTAGGTGAAAACGAAGCTCCTCTTCCGAGGCAGCATATGGTATATCAATTTTGTTGCCCAATATAAGGAATGGAACATTGACTAAAGCTTCATCAGAGAGCAGCGCATCTAGTTCCTTTTTTGACTCGGCAAATCTCTCCTTGTCATATGCATCTACGAGGTAAACAACTGCATCCACCTTCACGTTTGTGAAAGTTTCAGAACTTCAAAGAAAAATCAATGATAGAATGTACATATTATTAGAAATAAAGGGTCGAATGTGCCCATTATCAAATGTACATCGGGATACTACTGAACGAACACTTCCCAAGTGTAAAAGTTTCATCAGCAAACCCCCATTTATTATTCGCCTGCCATGAATCATTTAACCACAAGACTATTATCTGGGATTATGAAGACACAAGTACCCTGTAAATCATGTAAACAACACATTGATTCCCTTGCTATTGAACCCAATTCTGCAAAATCTATGTATAAATTCTTGCACCGATTTCGCAACCATCAGCTTCATAAATAAGTGAATGGTTTTTTCTTTTTCCCTCAAAATGATGACTTGGAAAAAAAAACAGAGTTCAGATGCTGATAAAGAAAAAGAACTCTAAAGCAAAGGAAAGCAAGATGGACTCTTAATCTGGAAATGTTAAGAAATAAACGACAAACCTTGGCATAATAGTCTTTCCAAACTCTACGAGCAATCTGATGGCCTCCCAAATCGAAAGCCTTAAACTTGATTTTTCCAATGCTCAGCTCCTCCGATGTAGGATACTGTGTAGGCTGGTGTTGCACTAATCTCTGCACAAACAACAGCAGCAAAAAAAAAAAAAAAAAGGAAATCCATATAATAAGACAACAACAAAAAATCTGAACACAAAACACAATTACAACACAGCTCAGACAATCGCACATATATACTATAAGAACATCAATGTTGAGGTAATGATCACACAAGATACAACTGCTACTAGAAAACACAATTCAGATGTAAACTCATCAAAATTAAGTGACGTCATAATGGAAACAGATAGAAAAGTTGTAATCTTTAATCGATCAAATCAAGCAGAGAGAGAGTACTTTCTCGTTTCTTCGTTTTTCCAGTGCTAAGCAACCAAAGGGAGAATCAAGAATACAAAAAGGGAAGGCAAAAGAAATGAAACAAAACCTCATCTTTCAACATATGAAGCAACGTCGTTTTGCCAGCATTATCAAGCCCTAAAAACAAGATCTTTGCTTCCTTTTGCCATAATCCTAGGGACGCCAACACTCCATAGAACCAATCAACCAAAAACATGACTTTGATTTTGAATTCTCCAAAAACCCAAACCAATCGATTCGAGTTTTGCTAATCGATTAATCGGAATGGCAAGCAAAGGAAGGCGCCACCGAATGTATTTATACGCTGAATTATTTTAGAGTGCAGAAGATTTACTTGAGAGTGTGACGTGGCAATCGTTTATTGGATTATTTGCTCTGCGCCAATTAGACTTCACGATGGTTGTAGTTGGCGTCATTGGGTAAAACTTGTCCGTTGATTTATTAATAGACGACTTAGATTGGATTATAGCTTTTCTTTCCTCCTCCGGCTGGCGCAGTGAAGTATACGGCGTCGTCTTGGTTCTGCTAGTCATCGCCCTTTGAATCCGAACCCCCCCCCTTTTTTTTTTTTCAAGATAAACGGGTAAATGTCATATTTTTAAAATGGTTTTTAAGCAATTATCAAATTTTTATTTAATTTAATATTCATATTTAATTTTCCTTTACTTCTTTTTACCTTTATGATATCTTAATTGGTAAATATTTTAATAATCTCATATTTATTATCATCATTTTCTATTATTTATTTGACATTGTAATTATAGGAATCAAATTATTACTGTTATCACTTTTGACTATCTCTGATTATCAATAATTATCTAATCTTTTAATTATTCTTTTTAAAAAATAATAATTTGATAAATTTTATTATTATTATTATTTTTTTTTATTAAGATATATATATATATATGATAGATATTTATATTTCAAAATACATACTAGCAAAATTTTAAAAAATTTGACCAAAAATTATGTAAATCTTAATAGTTGTAAAAATAAGTAATATATTGATTGAATATTTTGATCAAGTGGGTTGAGCTTGGAATGTATATTATTAACTGCATGGAGCATTCTAAATGGGATGGTGAACGTAATTGATTATTTATTTTTTTGAAAATAAATCTAGAAATTTATTATAAATATATAAAAATAATTATTATTATTCTTTGGTGCCCAAGTTACACGTGAGAACAAAAACATAAATTTCCAAATTTACTGAAATTAGAATGGAAGAAGAACGACGACTAGAGCTGGCAAATTATTGATGTCATACATTTGGTTGGTGATAAAGAAGGAAGGCCATTCCTTTTTCCAAGGCTCCAACAATTGGGCACTAAAACCATCTTTCATGTTTTCTATGTTTCTCTCTTTCTTCCCTATGACAACTCCTACAGCTACCAATCCAATAAGGAAACCGCCGTTGCTATTACCCCTCCCTCCTCCTCCTCCTCTCTACAGCTCGTCCTGCCAACACAAGTTTCTTGATTTATCACACACCACAAACAAACCGTTTCTTTAATTATTATGAGTTGATAAAGTTGGGGAACATACATGTTTACCGCTGGCCTCATCACCGTCTTTTGCTGAATCTGATTTTATTCCACCGTCATCTTCTCCTTCTGAGTCATCGAGATCGTCCTCCTCCTCGTCATCATCCTGAAACAATGATGGCTCAATTAGGTATGGAATCCAGGGAACCACAAACTTCATTTTAAATTATTGTTCCTCAATATGTGATATGCAGGCTTACATCAGAATCAGCTGAATCATCCTTCGATCCCTGAAACAATCATAACTTGTAGGTTAGCTGTTAACAGCATAAGAATTGCTCTTACCGAATCCCCTTCCGTGAAAAGTTAAATGGAGGTTATAATATGCAACCTAAGAGAAAAGGAAGTACCTCATCTTTCTTCTCCGCCTCTTCAAATGCTGTCTTCTCAGACTGTAAAATTTAACAAATTCAGATAAGTTTCAAGGCATACATTTCTTGAGAAATTAATCCTCAACAGGATAAGGCAACATACATCCTTGTTCTTTCCCCATGTCTCTTCAGCCAGCTTCTTTGCGTACTCGGGGTCATCGCAAATCAAGACATTGTCAAACAAAGTTCCAGATTTCACCTGACAAGGATAGTTTCTTGTTAAACTCCAAGCTGGGAATTTGAACTACGACATAAATTGGGGTGAAACAAATACCTGCCACAACTCAATACCGACATACTTCAGATTGGGGTAAACATAGAGTTCAGGATCATCCTTGAAATCTGTCAAAAAGCTTTAGTGAATGCCAAAAAGCTTAAGAATTAGGGGAGGATTTCCAAAAATAACTGCAGAAGAACCAAACCTGGGTTGTTAATCATTGGTGCCTTCCACTTGCCCTTGTAGTTGGGGTTCTTAATTTTCTGCAAACACGACATGATCAAATCAATATGGCTCCAAATTATACACGAACAATAGAAGCTTTAGTTGAATCTTTAATCACAGACCTTGGGCTTCCATGGACCCTTGTACTCAGGGTTGGGTACGGTTGGGGCAGTCCACTCACCGTCTTCCTCATCATCCCAATCCTCAGGCTACAATTTTGAAACCAAACTTATCAGCAAACATTCACAGCCAATAACCAAACACTGATGTCAGTATCTACCTTAGTGGCATCAGGATCTGTAATCTCCTTTGGAATGTCGTCATAACCCTTAAAGAAACAGATCAGAACTATTAGCTTCAGTATCTACATTTTCATAAACTTCAAATGATATAACTCATCATTACCTCTGGTTTCTTATCCTCAGGGTCTGGAATATGCTCCTTGTCATCCCAATCTTCCGGCTAAAACAAAAAGTTAAAAAAGGTTGGCATAATTAAAATGGCAATACAAAGTTAAGACATCTCGGCAGTACTTACTTTTTTTGCCTCTGGATCCTTAATTTTTTTCGGTGGAAGAAGATCCCAATCCTTGTACAAACTACCAGTTTGCTTCTCCACGTTGTCAATGAGTATGCTGTAAGTAGCATCTGGCCGGATTATCAAAGTGTATACATGGGTTAGCTGATCGGTTTCACAAGGAACTTCCTTCTTGATCAAGTGGTTGGTATCATTGTAATTAAGGATAGCATGAACTTTCTTAGTGCTATAGCCACAGATATCCGGTCCAAACATGATACTGAAACCAAATTCAATGAAATACTCGATCAGAATATTGAGAAAAAAAGACAGGAAACAACAAAATTATGAAAAAAGACGGGAAACAACAAAATTATGACTATTAACTGGCAGTACCTGTAAGGAGAGTCACCACCAAATTTCTTTTGGTCAATGTCTCCGCTAAGCAACTTCATATAACCACCGCCACAGTCAAGCTTCTGTTCATGCTTGACAGAGAATTGGAAAACCAAAGTCTTGTCTTTGTTGCTGAAGGCAGGGAATTCAGCTGAAATAGCATAGAACCTGTAATCTTCACTTGTTTGAATACCTGAGTCAAAATATTAAAAACATGATATCATCAGATGGCAGCTTTCAAAATACAATCAAATTCAGCACGCATACATTAACAAGACTTTAAATTTCACTACCTTTGTCATTAGCGTCTCCATTCCATTTTCCAGAAGTGTGATTCCATTCACCAGCTGTATTCTCATCTCTTTTCCAATCAGACTTCACCCACTTATTCTCCCATCCATCTGTAAAAACCAAAAACATTAGAGTATATCAATTTCTAAAAATACACCTAAAATAATTTTACCTCACAGTTAAAACTTTTTTTTCAAAAAAAATATGAATGCTATAGTAAAAAAAAAAAAGCAATAAGCATCGTGCTTTTTTCATTAACAGCGATAGGAAGGAACTTAACGCTGACCGATCCTAGTAATAGAATTATTAAAAGAAAATAAAGGAAAGTCAAACTTTGACCAATTCTGGATAATAAAAAGTGTACTTAAGATTTTCAATCGACCAATTAAAAACCGACGGATTGCTACTAAATATCGAGTAAATTAAATAAATTAGACGTACCGATCTAAAACAAATGCTTTGATCAATCCGGTGAGAGTGAATACGTAATCATAATTATATCGACAAACACAAAAATGCCAGCACGAATTCAATTTATATAAATCAATCTCATTTCTAAACGAAAAACGAAACATGATCAACAAAAACACACAGATCTAAAAATATGATCAGACGTCCACATTTAGCGAAGCGAATCGACTGAACAAGAGCTTAAACCATAGAGATAAAAAGCGACAAACAGAAATAGAAAAAACGACAGTGAATTAACAATGTAACCTTCGAAACGCTCCTCGAAGAAAACATGCGCAGAAGAGGCGATCACGCAAAGGAAGAGAAGGCTTAGGGATAGAAATTTAGGGTTTGCCATTGTTGCAGAGAGATTTGAGAGATGGCGAAATTTATAGGAGATGATCTTCGTCGGTATTTTCGGCTTGTTTAAACTCACATTTTTTTACTTTTACTGGAGGTAAGTATCATACCTGGAGAAGATCTGCTTACGTGGAACGATGAGACATTGACATGTTGCATTTTAATGTCATTGCTACGACATGGCATATTTTGATTGGTAGCTGAGAGAGTTCATGACAGGTGGAATTAATTTTAAAATTTGCACTTTCATATTAGTGATGTGGAAAATATATAAATTTTATATATTTTTAAAAGTAAAAAAAACTAATAAGATGGAAAGGCGGTTATCTGAACGTATTTAATTTGAAGATTTAATTAATAAATAAAAATAAAGATAATATTTTACTTGAGATAAATTTAAATATCGTTTATAATAAATTTCATATATAATCATTGAGATTATTTCCTTATTTTTTTTATAAAAAAAAAGAAAAATTCAAACTCCATGATGATGGATGAGTGTAGAAAAATATATAAAGTGGGGGCGGGGCATTTATTTGCTGACGTGGATGCTTAAATTTGAAGCCACTCAATTGTACGAGAGCGAAGGCATTCTCATTACGCCATTTATTTGAATAATTAAAATTGCATGAAAAGCGATATAAATATCGCATTTAAAATGCGAAAGAAAGAAAGAAAATTAAAGGAGAAGATATTTAGAAAACGACATAAGAACAAGATAAATACAAAAAATAACGATAATTTTCAAAGTAAACGATGGTCCAAAGGGAAAAGGGAATGCTTCCTTAAGAATTATAAATCACTATGCATGCATTTTTTCTAAATTCATTGCTTGCTAATTATACGTCATTTTAAAATCAAATTGAAGTTCCCTCCCGCAAAAATATAATTGGTCAAAATAAGAGTACTCGTAGCTTCATTAATTATCAGGACAATGATATTCGGATCATGAGGTATTGTATGAAATTGATTATCAAAAGCTTAGTAAAGAGGGATAATAGGAGATTTTATGATTGACAAAATAATAAGAACTAGAGGTGTTAGTTAATCTCCACGATTGAACTCGTTTTTAGCCCTAATTCATGCCATGCATTGCCTTTTTGGGGAGGAGACGGTCGAGTCGGAGAGCTTTGAAGGCCTAAATGGTCTTCTTTAGAAGCAGGATCTCTTCAACCGGAGATCATGAGTTGGGTCGGGAGACGCTTGCAAGGGCATTTTTGTACATTACGCCTGTTGGGTTTAAAAGCCCGAAAAAACACGACGTCGTATTTTCGCAATGAAACCCTGAAAGCTAATTCTCCGCTAACCCAGAAGCCCAATCCCAAAAAGATCACGGCGGCTTTGTGTTCATCACATTAGGGAGGAACCGGAAATATGTCATTTTTGATGCTTCAAACTTCCCGCTGTAAATCATTCATTCTTAATTACAAGTTCTTGATTTGTGGGTTATCTTCATTTCCTCCTACAACTACCAACAGTTCGTCTGGGCGTTATTTTGGTGAATCAAGATGTAATCTTTCTTCAGGCTGGAGTCGAAATTATAGGACTCCGGCTTCTCGAGATGATGTTTTGCGGAGAAGTATATCTGGGTTTGCTTCGGTTCTAGTTTCGAGAGTCTTACACAGATATGAATCTAACAAGGATCAGGTCCATTATTTTAGGTGGTTTCGCTCTTTCAGTACACAGGCAGCTGTTGAATTATCAACAACTGATGGGCTAACTGTTGATGGAATTGTTGCTAATAATTGGGCTATCCTTGACGAGAGTGATAGTGATTGGAAGAGTCATGCCGCTGCTATTGCTCAATCCATTCAAGTGATCAAGAAGCGTTTGCAGGTATGTCATTTGTACTTTTGTGATCAGTGAGCGAGGTTCGAAAAAATTATAGATTATTACGTATAAATTTGAAGTTTGCATGAATTGACATATACTACTTAATGAAGTTCTACGTTGTGATTATGTGGTGGCAGTGGAAGAAATTATTGGTTAGGTTGGATGTGTTGTCCTCACAGATGAATAAGCCGGACCTCTGGGACGATCCTGTAGTAGCTGGGAAGATAAGCCGTGAACATGGTTCACTGATGTCTAAAAGGAAAGAGGTGACCTCATTTGAAAGGGAATTGCTTGAGCTTATTGACATAATAAAGATGGCTCGTGAAGAAGATGACACTGAGTTGGAATCGGTGGGCTCTCACTTCCTTGATCTAGGCATGTATTCTTTCTGAATCATGATAGCTGTTGTTCTTCAGTACAATGTTGAAACAAGTACGAATGATGCTCAGTTTTCGACTCTTTAGAACTAACCAGATCACATGTTTATTGTTGCAACCAAGCTAATTCTGCATTTGGAAATGGATAATTTAATATTTTGATTATATTTTTCTTCTTACTATTTATATAAGTGTTATCACGTTCATGCTTTTATTCATGTAAAATACCTTCCTGTTGCAGGAATTACTGAAGGCTTTACTTCAAATGAGAAGAAACTCAAAAGAGAAGGAGCTTGAAGCTTTGTTAGCTGGCGAGCAGGATCCATGCTCTTGTTACATAGAAGTTAGTTTTACATTCTTGTGATTGCATTTACACCTTTTTAACCTATTTGGATGTTAATCTCCTCCCCAAATTTAGAGATAACTTATATGGTTATTTCAGAACTTCTTCTGTTAGATATTTAATATGATCACACGTGGCATAAAATTTTCATCAATTTGAGCCTTAATTCTTTGACATGTAATGTAGGTCCAAGCTGGAGCTGGGGGTACTGAGAGCATGGACTGGGCAAAAATGGTCATGCAGATGTATAAGCAATGGGCTGAACGGCATGGTTATGATGTAACCCTGGTGGATGAAATGCCTGGTGAGATTGCAGGAATCAAGGTTCATCTTTTTCCATCCTCTACCATTGTGAACGCATGTGATAAAAATCCATATCATAAGATTTCATAGAGTTTTAGGGCAACTCCCTCTTTTTATGATAAAGCTTGGGATCATTGTGGACGCATGATTGCATATATTCACTTTGTAAACTAAGTCGTGCACTATTATTGTTTTGCCATACTGAATGGCAAGCTGTTAAATTGTAGCTCTCCCTACATAAACCCGCCTGAATAATAATGTTTGATTTTTCTGGCTAAGAACATTTGTTAGGTTCTAACCTTAAAATGGCTGGTTTCAGCGTGCAACAATCAAGGTAGATGGTGAATATGCATTTGGATATGCCAAAGCAGAAGTAGGAGTGCACAGGTTGGTTCGTATCTCACCTTTTGACACTGGAAAACGCCGGCATACTTCGTTTGCTGCTGTTGCTGTAATTCCTATCCTGGGTGATGGATCAACTCGTGTACAAATTAATGAGTCTGATCTGCGTATTGAACGATTCCGTGCCGGGGGAGCTGGTGGTCAACATGTTAACACAACGGAGAGTGCTGTAAGAATAGTTCATATCCCAACAGGAGTCACTGCTACTTGTCAAAATGAAAGGTATGATATTGGTAGCTATCTGTTAATGCTGCTAATCATTGAATTGGAAGTTACAGCCTTCTTGTTTCTGGTATTCAAATCATTTTCATGTAATCATAGATCACAACATATGAACAAGGCTTCAGCAATGGCAGTGCTCCAATCTCGGTTGGACCAACTCGAAATGGCTCGCCAAGCTCAAATGAATGCGCAACATACGCAGTCACTTACTGAAATAAGTTGGGGCAACCAAATTCGCTCATATGTGCTCCATGTAAGATATGGTTGCAACTTCAATCAATTTCTTCAACTACCTTCCACGATTTTGAACTGAACCGACTTCTATCCATTCATATTTTGCAGCCTTATCGCATGGTTAAAGATCTTCGAACCCATTACGAGGTCTCTGATCCTGACTCTGTACTTGAGGGAGAGATAGATGGCTTCATCTTGAGCTACTTATCAGCTTCACTTGACAAAGATGAAGATTACCAGTAGGGTTCATTTTTTCAAAAGATAATTACATATTCTGCAGATTGGCAAAGAAAACTCTGCTGCATACTCGGCGCCCTGCTCCAACATGTGGCCTGTATATTTTCAGCAGCTGAAATAGTGATCCAAACACTGTGGAATTGTGAGGTATAGGTGATGGATTTTCGTGATGAAGCTCAGAATAATTGTTGAGGAAGTATACTGAAATTTTGTCTATTTAGTGAAACCAAAAACAAATTAAATCTGTTATTCCAATCAGATTCTTCAAAGACGAACACCCCGTATAGAGTAGAATGATCACCTAAGCTATATTATTATGGTAACTATGTCTTCATCCACTCACTGGCCATGTTGATGTGTTCCATCTTCACAAAATAGGTTAGATGTGTTCCTTCTTCACTAGATCACGTAGCAAATCTCATCAGGATGCTATCTCTGGATGAGATGCAACCTCATTTGTTCAAATTGCTCATAAATATAATATCAACAGCTCCGGAAACAACTTGTTCTATGGTTCCATCATCAGCCCCGATTCTCAGCGCCATTGCCATCAACAAGGGTGAGGTCGATTCCATTGCGTACTGACTGCAAACAATATCACACATTCATGCCAATAACGATGCTTCAAATTTCAGACAGCGTTAATAATCTTTTTAATATATGATAATTTCACGAATATCTTATTAAATGATTATGAAAACCAATTAAGAACTTGAAATTATAACATAATCTTATTATTATTATTATTATTATTACTATTACTATTATTTCGGAAAAGGCCAAGGGATTTGAAACGACGTGGTCCATTCGTTCGGACATAAAGCATGCGAAACGGTGCGTTTTGACTGGTCGGCGAAGTTACATGACGTCAATTCAAAGCCAAGAATTTTCCTTCTTCTGGATGCACATGGGTCATGGCTATGGCAATGGCTGCTTGTTGATCAACTTTATCTATTATTAGTTCCTTTTTCCTTGTTTGTCAACTTCGCTGATCTTAAGTTGATATAAATTCACTTGTAATTACGTACAGGCTTCATTAAACGATTACTTAAAGAGTTGGGTTGCAAACTGGGACGATGGATTTGGAGTTCGATTTCCAAAAGAAAAGGGTTCAACTTCTCATCTTCGTAATTGGAATCATTGGTCTCAGCATCACGGGTATGTCCTCTTGATTCGTATAATTTCTGCGTTTCAAGTTAAAGTTTCGAATTTTTTGTATGTATTCTTGGATCCACTAAAGCTGCTTCCTTTGGTTTTGATAGATACGATAGTGTATACTCTCTTTCCTGTTGTTTGTCTGATTATCAGCATAACCAATAATTAAGTCAAGTTGGAGATTACGAACTTACTTTAGGATTATTGAAAAGATTAATTTGGGGGAGTGAAGATGCGAAATTGAATAGGAAAGGTGCATGTAATATCCTGGCTTCTAAGTTCTGATTGTTGCCATATTTTGAATCTTAAGTTCGTTCACTAGTGAAGTTTAAGATGCTTAATCATGAATTTTTTGAAAGCAATCCATGGAAATCACTTGTATATATGCTTATCAAATATCTTGTTGTGGTTCTGCTAATGGGTCTCAAGGGAAGACCATGATCTGATAATCATTGACGATACTTGTTTGATTGGATGAACAAGGCCGTTACACGTTCTGCACATAATGTTCTGTATCTCATGCCACTGGAAGAATAACTTATCTCTGTTTTTATCTATTCAGAGATGAAGTCGGAAAAGGATATGTTTTGATTTCATTTAACACAATTTGTTGTTGACAAGTCACTGATCTTGTGCGTTTTACTAGCTGATAAATGTCGGCAACTTGTTGGGGAAGATTCTTCGTCCCAAAGCGGAAAGTTTACCATCTTCAACTGCTTTGACATGAGCAGTGGAACCCTGGCATGTACAGTGAAGGAAGGTGTAAAACTCTATGTCTACAACATGAGGTCTGCTCATGTTGAGAGAGCAAGAAATCTTGCAATTGAGCGCACATTGCTTGATGCTTTAGGACAGGGGATTGCGGCTAAAGATGCAGCAAAACAAGCACAGAAAGAAGGAGCAAAGGCTGCAAAGTTAGCCACTCAACAAGCAAAACGCATTATAGGTCCGATCATTTCTTCTGGGTGGGACTTCTTCGAAGCTCTTTATTACGGAGGTACAATGACGGAAGGATTTCTAAGGGGTGCAGGAACACTCGGTGGTGCCTATGCTGGAGGGTTTCTGGGTGAGGCAAGGCTTGGACGGTTTGGCTATCTTGTTGGTAGTCATTTTGGCAGTTGGGTTGGAGGCAGGATAGGACTGATGGTATATGATGTGGTTAATGGGGTGCATTACTTGCTTCAAGTGTTCCAAGCTGGAGATGGCGAAGTCGACGAAAATCATGAGAACATCAAAGTTTCAGAGGATTCCCCTGCATATGAAACTCCTGAAGATACCAGCTCTGAAGTATCATCCGAAGACTCAGCTGTGTATGAAGAAGCTCCGACTTATGAAAGCTCTGAATCATCTGAGAATTCTGAATTTTGGTGATATCCTGAGGCAATAAGCAGATTCTTCCAACAGTTTTACTTTTTGATAGATGCAAGATTGTAAGAGCTATAGTTGAATGATGGTAGAATATGGTGCATAATGGACAGGTAGCAGCATTGTTTGATATATTCTTGTGTAATGTATTTTATTTGGGAAGTTTATCCAGTCATGTACCACCATTTTACCCTTTACGTTCTTCTGATAACTTTCTTGTATTGTCAATGTCTTAGCAAATATTTTTAAAAGAACTTTATTTTACAGTAAAATCCCATACAGTTAAGGTTGAAAGACGAACTAAATCTAAGCTTGAGAGGAGCACGAAAAACCAGGGCCATCCGTTAGGACGAGAAACAGAACCGATCAGGCCAGTAAATCATCAGACGTGGGAGTTCGGAAAGAGCATACATACATACATACCGGTGTGAACTTCTCGCTAGGTGGGCTCGGTTTTGATTCTGAACTATCACATCTTCATACGAATTTGAAATCTTTCCCTATTAGCACAACAATCAAGACGGGAGAAATTATTGTCTACTGCCCCTCTAAGTTTACAGCGTCATCCATGACTGGACAAAAGAAAATATGACATCCAATTCATGTTCCTTTTTCCCTGAACTGTACATATAATAATTCATGTTTATTGACTGATGCAGTATAATTTTTAAATGGTTCAGTCCATTTGACATAGAGCCAGAGAACCTCCCAAAGCCATAGAATAAAAGAATCAAAATAAATGGAAACCAAATAGATCCCTTTATATTATGTCAACATATGCGGATCACCAGCAGACAGATCAAAATCCCATTTATAAGGGCACACTAGTACTATTGAATACATGCGTATGCAGTACAGTATATCATCTATCAAGGTTGAAGAAGCAAACGACCAGCCTTAACACGCAGAAACAGCTCTCATCTTTTCATGTATTGCCTTGTAGCACTGGAGACTACAAAGTGGGAGCTTCCACTTTGAATCACGGTACTTGTACGGATTGGTACAAGATGGACCTGCACACTTCTCACGTGGTGGAGGGTAGCTGAAAATATATCATATGGTTGTTCATTATCATCAGGGCTATGAAGAACAACGCTGAAGAATGCAATAATAAATCTTAAACCAGCTAGTCCCATTTGATGTCTAGAAAAACTAGAGATTGTATATACCTGGAGGGCTTGGAGTCGAATATGCTAGGCAAGCCCATCTCGGTTGGGAATGTTACAACCGTTCCTGCAGGACCAATGACCCATCTAACATGATCTGATGTAAGCATCATAGCATTTGCGGCCCTCTCCTGAAAAATGATTCAAATGCATTGGGATTTATAAATAACGCCATTTAAGATCTTATGAAAGATCAACAGGAGGGAAAATAGCGACGAAAGGAAAATCCCCTTATGCTTACTTGAGCTAATTCTTCTTGCTGCTTCTTCAGTTTATCTTCTCGCTTCTTCCTGCTGGAATCTTGGCCCAGTATTTTTCTGATTGCCTCAGCCTAAGAATTTGGTCCGAAGTTAGAATGCAAGCGTCTCCCACAAATATACAATTCATTCACATAGACATGCACATGCACAAATGAAAAGGAGGCAAACCTCTGATTCTCTATTTGCCTTCTCCACTTGCATCCTACGTCTCTGAAGAGCTTCAGCTCTCTTCAGTTGCTGCTCCACTTCAGTGAGTTCTTCTTTTTTCTCTGTCATCAAAACATTTTAGAAATTTTCACAGATTAAGTTCAAGAAACGTGCAAGACAATGTCACAAAAAAACAGCAACAAACGCTTACTTTTAGGAGGTGCTGGAGGCAAACCATTTGGGAACTCAATCAAGCTAGCACCAAAACTCGAAGAGACATCTTTGCCAGTTTGAAGGGCACGTTGCCGTGTGGTAACTGTCATTTCCTTCTTAGAGTCCGTTATATCGACCAATTCTTTTCTTGTTTTCTTCCTCTTGGCTGAAGGCTCATCATCTGAACCTGGTTCTTCCTCTTCCACATAGTCAGTATCTTCAGATACTCTCCCTGATTTAGATTTCTTCTTGTCCTTGCCAAATCTTGATGAGCCATGATCTCCATTATATGCATCATATACAACATCAACATTTCTTTTCAATACGTTGGATATTTTCCTTTGTTTCCTGCTTTGTCCTTCCTCTTCATTCTCATATTCTGCACCATAATCAACAGAGAGCTTTGATGTTTTGACTTTTTCTAGGTACCGGATCTCATCATCATCCTCGTATTCATCATCAAGCACTCCATCTAATAATCGTCTCTTTGGAACCCTTTTGCTCTTACGAACTGGCTCATACTTATCTGTCTGTTTTGATGGAAGATTTTCATCAGGTGCCCTATCCCCCAAACCTCTCCTCACCCTCAAACCACTTCTAGAGAGATCCTTCCATGGGAATCCTTGCAAACCACTCCCCTTATCTGATGAAAATGAAGGATTATCATCCAAATTATCCTGCAACAAGAATAAACGAAATACTGACATGTTAATCAAGCAGAAACCAAATAGCACAAGAGCATCGTTAGGCAGATCAAAAAGGAATAAAAAATGATGAAGGATCCTTGGAGATGCATTGAAAAGCAAACAAATGTCAAGCAATCAAAAAACCTTTTGAGTGGTTTTTTTTCCTAGTTTCAATTAGTGGAAGTACAAGAAAAATGCAAAAGATTTGAAGATAGACATATCAAGATACAAAACTTAGAGCCTAACGAGATTCCTCAACTGACATGGAGCAAGGGTGGTTATGACATGCTATCTGCACAGCCTATTTTCACTCAACTGTGCATATCACTGTTCAATTTAATTTAGAAAAATAAGTAACCACTACTAGGTTCAGGGAATTTTGTAGGGAAGTACCTCATTTGACTTCTGTTGCGAATCTGGGAAGTGAGAAGACCTGGTAGAAGAAGACCCAATGCCTGATGCGCCATCAGAAGCAGACTTGGCATTAATAGTTCGTGTGATACCGCCAACCGTAAGTTTAACCTTTTTCACTTTATTCTCATTTCCTATCTGTCCAAAGTTGCTTGTGTTTTTCCAGTTAGCAGGGGCAAGAACACCTTCACTGCATCTTCTAGAATCAACTCCACTAGTCCTCTGTTCATTACTGCCTCGAAAAGAACCATTGTTGGAAGCTTCATCAGATTCTCCAAATCCTCCATCTTCAGGCTTCATTATGTTCTGGGTAGATTCACAATCCACAACATCAATAGAAGAATATGAGCCACATAGAATGAAAAATTTTTCTTTTCCTTGAACAAAGAAATATTAATTTAATCAGTTGCAGGTTGTTTACACTATCCGATGGAGGTGTGGATGATAAAGATGATATATCATTGTAATCAGAAGGCAGCTGTGAGTCGTTTCTAGGACGACGTGATGTATTGCTCCTCTTTTTCCTCACAGCACTGCTTGCATCACTGAACCCAAAACCTTCCATGATGCTAAATGAGCGAGAAGCCAACACACCTAGTGCAGGTTTTATTTGCTGCAGAAAGAGATATTATTAAGCGAAAAAGGAGGGAAAGAGAGATAGTAATGTCAAATTTCATAAAATTGGATTCCTCATGTAACCACCTGCATATTCCACAATTGTAGACATAGAAATAGACACAAAAGGAAGCAAAAAATGTTCTAATCCATACCAACAGAATAATCACAGAACAAAACTTCTTGCTCTGCATATTGGTTGTCTATCTACCACCAAAAACATAACGGAAGTCCAGACAGATTTAATATATTTCTATACTTGAATATCTTCCTAGTAGTGAATTCCGTCAGCAAACAAGCTTGGCACGTTTAAAATTGCAGAACCGTTATGTACAAGGAAAGAAATGGAAACGCTATAGCCAAATTGAGGTTCATAAACTACTGGAATTGGATAAAACAAGTAATATGTCCGGTTTAAGAACTTCAAAATCAACAGAACTACCACGTTAACGCACAACATCAGCTTAAGAAGACATAATTGCCAGATTTCGACCTAACCAAGGATCATCAGTCCAAAACCATAAAAAAGAAACTCGATGCATAAATCAACCAAAGAAAACACCCAAAAAATCCCACAATCAACCATCCAATATCAAAAGGTAGAAACTTTGAAGCTAAACAAATGATCTCAAAATACAAAAACTTAAAGAAATTGAAGAAAAACCCACATAACGTCAACAAAGCAAGAATCTTACCTTATGCAGGCTGGAGTCAGAAAGCCTAGAAACCCTAAATTCAGCCGCTAAAAGCAATAAAAACCAAGATAAAATTTGGTGAGGTTAAAAGGGAATAAGCAAAGGGATACTACGAGTACACAAGACAATTAGCCAGGTGGAGGGATATGACTGGATGGGAAAGAAAAGAGGAAGTGGGGGTGGTGGGTCTTGGAAGACGTAGCGACAGGAAGAGGAGAAGAGTGGTGCAGATGCAAACAACTCGTCGCAAGAAGATCTAATTCCAAAGACATCGTCTTTTTTTTTTTTTTCTTTTTCCTTTGTTTCTACATCAAAACCCACCAGATCTTTTTTTTTTCTTTGGTTATTTTTTCTTGGGTCACCGACCTTCGCACTCTATCTTCCCTCCCAGCCATTGTCCTTGATGCTTTGATAGGTAATGCAAGCTTTTTTTCTTTTTGTTGGTCTTTGCTTTGCTCTGTTTGTCAGCAAAAACGGCAAGTCGTTTGTTTCCATTCTTCGTATGAATTTCTGTTAGCGTCGGCGCCAGGTTTCCTGTCTGGAAATATTTTCTACATAGGATGGATGAATAACAATGATGAACAAACGACAAGACGATTAGATTGTTTCAACATTGGGCTTCCATGGTTACCAGGACCAATGGGCCTGGGCTGCAAAATCCAGGGTTTAGGTTATGCAGAACGGCAGAGAGGGTCCGGCCAATAGAAGACTGAAACGTGGCATATGAAATTGCGAATAGAAAATAAAAAATTCAAAAAAAAGAGAAGATGTAGGAGAAATGGTTGGGTGAGGGTGATAGATAGACGTGTGGGTGACGAAAACATCAATCACCTATCATCAGTTGATGACATGTCTGATTGATCAGACGATTGACGTTGACTCCTTTTTACCCTTCTCTCTCCTCTCTATCACATTTTGTTTTACTTGTCTTTTCGTTTCTTGTTGCTTCACAGGACAATATCGCGCGGGAAGCGCGGGTGTTTCCCAAGTTCCTTTCTCTCCCGCCAAATGGGTCCCACCTCTAACCCTAAAACCCTAATTCTCTCACAATTATGCAAATGCTTGGAGTTACGATCAACCCCTGTCAAGAAAACCAGCTAATTTAACTACGAAAGGGTTTTGCTTCATGAATTTGGTATTCACATTTGAGTAATGCAATTAATCAATTTGACTTTTGGTTAGCGAGGGAAGAAGGATGGTCGATACTTGAAATCAGAGAACCAGTCCTAATGTTGAAGCCTGGAATCTTACAATCATCGTGAACAAAAGGAAAAATGCAGGAAACCATGTATATAAATTTGGTTTCAGTTTTAAACCAGTCCTATATGCGCATTTCCCGGTCTTCCTAATGACAGAACCACTCCTTGAAGATCATTTCTCTGCTTTTTGGGTTCTTCGGTTAATGATGGACTTGCTCTTACTAAGGAATATGGTCTTGTGTTTATTCGACTTTCTCGCAATCTCTGCCCGGATCCCGGCACTGAGTAAGCGGTTTGTTGTTGAGATTTCATTACTGCTTCTATATGATTTGAGTTGGGAAACGGTTGACCATTGACAATATTGCTTGTTGGAGGTGCAGGATTTTGAGCTAGGATTGCTCCTCTTGATACGATTTCTGGTACCTGAAAAATGATGGAGAAATAGGCTCAGGTTCTTCAACATGCTTTCAATGGCGAAATGAGAATAGTTCTTACAGAAATGAAAGCTTACAGGCGCAAACAATACTCCTCTGAAGATCTTCCCGTTAACCATTGCTGTCATTAGAAGACCCGAGTCGAACGATCCATCAACTCTGCCGCGGACTTCAGCACCGATCTAAGAATTATACCAATGAAAGGTCAAGAGCGAATACAATATATCAAACTAACAAAAGGAAAAATGGAGATTCCTGGATTTTACCAAGCTTTGAGCAAATCCTGCACCCTTGGGTTTTTCTTCCACTGCAGGGAAAGTAAATCCTTGTCTGCCTGTATGAACAATATGGACACATTTTTCTGGTTTGTTATGCTCGCTCAAGGTTTCCTGATTATTTGGTCTCATTTTGACAGCATTTCCAGGATCTCTTGGGTAGCTTGCGATATCAACAGGTTGGCGATTTATCGGACTCCGATTCAACTGCGTAAACAAATTAAATCTTTGAGAAGCTATCAAGGAAGTTGCAGCTTTTCTAACTGGGGTCTGTTCTTGATCAGATTGCGATGAAGACGAATGTTGAGAGAGCGTAAGAGAATGCTCCTCTTGTTCTGATTCAACCTCCCATGATTTCGAGTTCACGGTCTTGTTCCTCTTAGGATATGGAGCATCTAAAACCAAAGCTTGAAGTAAGCCATATGGGAAAAATATCATATGATGCTACAGATTCTCATGTGATTATCATACGAACCAACCTGAACTGAACTGGAAAGCATGTTTTGATTCTAATTCTGGTTCGTAAGCCCCCTTTCTAACCATTTCGTGGTTTACCGGTAGGATGGTAACCTGATTTGCAACAAAGTTCAGAAAGCTACTAGTAAGTTGAAAAGCAACAAAACAAGGATCATGTTCAGCAGCATGATGAAAGTTGAGTTACCAGGTCATTTCCTGATCCTCCAGGGGATTTCCTCCTTTCTTGACTCCACTGTTTTCCAAAAATTTTGCACATGGAAACATTGTAGCGTCCATCAGGATGGTATGCTCCAAGCTGTAAGATCAACAATTCGTTGAGAGGCCGTTCATCTTCTCCGCACCTGCATAGGTCATGTTCCAACAAATTGAGAACAGACAAGATTTGAACTTTCATCAGAAATGAGATGCAAAGACACAGAGCTAAGATGTCGAGAAGTTGACCCTCCATAGATGAGGATATCCGAATCTGCTACAACAGCAGTATGGGAAAATCTTCCCTGAGGTTGCTGGCCGCATATACCAATCTGAGTCCAAGAACAGGCAACAACATCAAGGACCCAAACATCATTGTAGTAGTGTTTATCTCCAACCCCTCCAAGGACATATACCTGAAGACCATCAACATAAAAGCAAATTACTAAGCATAAGCATAATCATTTCATTGCCCGATTCTTCATCTGGAATGTTTATGACAGGACTTGCCTGGTTTCCAATATTCACAGAAGCATGACCTGCTCTAACACCAGGGGACGGACCGAGCATAACAAGCTGTCAAGAAAATCACAGCAACACCAAAATCAAGCTCAGTTGGAGCAAATACATTAACTTTAACCTTGCAACATCATGATAATGAAAATGGACCAAGCTAACAACACTAATATACCTTCTTCCAAGTCATTGTATCAGTATCCAGAACATCGATTTCGCCATGATACCGGTCACCATGATCACCACCATATACGAATAGCTGGTTACCTATAGCAACAGCTGAATGACTATCTCTGGGAAGAGGAATATCTCCCTTCACTTGAGGAGAATTCCAGCTCATAGTATTAAGGTCGAAAACATGCAAGTCATTCAAATAATTTCCTTCACCCTCGCCACTACCACCAAATATCATCATCCTGTCATCGCCAACAAGCGTAGCAGTGTGACTTTCACGAGGACAAGGTGGAGAACCTTTACAGTCGGGCTGGAACCACTCTTTAGTGACAAGGTTTAAGACGTGAAGATCATTTAGTTTCTTTGAGCCATTTGTGCCACCAAACACGAACATTTGCTGCCCAACAATGACAGCACTGTGGCTGTCTCTTGAACCAGGGCCTTTACCATTAGTGGCCATGGTGTTCCAGATCATTGTATCAAGATTTAGCGTTAAAACGTCGCCGAAATGCAAGCCTCCGCAACAACCCTGAAACAAGGAAGATGGGAATATGCCAAGGAGTGAATTCATGAACGTCACATGCTAAAATATACAAGGAAAGGGAAAGGAAAGAAGAAATACCTGTGATTGGAGAAAGGTAGAGGCAAGAAAAAAGAGTAGGAATTGCTTTATTTGCGAAATATAATATTAGATTAAAGAATACAACATCGAAAAGGAAAGAGTAAAATAATCATAACATAGAAAGGACTAAAGACACATATAATATCAAACTCATGCAGCTGAATTTCAGGACATGTAAAGCGTGGAAAGCAAATCTTGATCACCGTAGCCATGGTTTTGCAGAGAAGAATAAACATAAAAAGGCAAGTAAAGGGATTACGTACCCCAAAAACGTAAACGAGTCCATGAGAATAACAAGCAGAGTGCCCCCATCTTTCAGAAGGATTGAATCCAAGAACTTTCGGATAGAGCCACATTGCCTTCTTCCTTGAAGTTTCATGCAAGGCTAAAGATCCCATTTCATTTTTTAACTAATCTGTTTCTCTCTTTACTTTCCTTATGACAGTTTCTTGTTTATGAAAGCTGAAACTGGAGCTGTACTTGTTAAATACGGTGCTTGACAATGGTGAAGAAAGAAAGGAAGAGAGAAAGAAAGGAAAGGATGGAGGAGAAATATAGAGGAAAATTAATTAAGGGAGAAATTATAGAGTCAAAAGAGAAGATGATGATGAACAAAGCCAAGAGAGATATATCAACTATCAGTGTCAAAATAGACATGAAAAGATGGGCGCTTTCATGTCTCAATCACCGCGGCAACCAACATCAAACAGCAGGCTCTAATGACAAGAATATAAAAAAATTTATTTTTCTTTCTTTCTTTCTTTCTTAAATGGTTTTTCTTTTTTCTCTCTAACACAGTAATTCACTTTTAAAAAGAGAGAAGTATGTTTATGAATGAAGAATTCCTTCCTGTTTCCAAATAGTGTGACATCAATACCATCCGAATACTTTGATGACTGAATAGTGGGAGAATACTATCACCATTGATGTAAAATCATTGGAATGTGACCATTGATTGAAATATACATCAAGAAAAGAGAGACTAATATTAAAAAGATGTATATATATATATATGTATTTCTTTTTTTGGATGAGCTTATCACATTAAACCATAAGGATTTTGCATATAATTGAAGGTCTGAAATGGTGTTATTTGCTTGGTCATCACATGTTAAACCAGTTTGCACACTTGTCTAAATGAAAATGATGGGAGTGTGGGGGCATTGGGTTGTGGGGAAATGATGGGAGAAGTTGTTTGGAGGTATCAAGATTAGTTTTTGACAGTATAGACTTTGGCAGGAAACAAAGAAGTGGATGGCGAAAGGAAATTGAGAAGAGAAAGCAAGAGGGAAGATAGCAACCTTTTCCTTTTCCATTACCCTTTTTCTCTGCCATAACTCACATGCTTCCTCTTTCTCTTGAGCACCTTGCTTTATTACCATCACATTTCTTTTTGGGATTGATGAATGCCTAGTTTACCATTATACGTATATTTATTTATCGGGTTTAAAGAGTGAACATGTACATATTAATATATCAAAAAAGAATTAGGAGTTGATGAGCTAAAACCCAAATTTGATAGATGAAAATCATGTCCTTTAATGGTATTGGTGACTCAAGTTTGAAGGGGGGAGGGAGTAGATCTAGAAAAGTGTCCCTTCTCTAGGGTGTGTTGGGTCAAGTGCAAGGCCTTTGCGTTATGCAAATTCTTTTTCTAGTTTTGGGAAATGGAATTGGGTGGTCTGTCTTTCCCCTATAAAACTTTTACAGATTTTTTTAAACATCTAAACTAATTAATTAAATTAAATTAAATTAAATTAATCATAAGTATGTTTTTGTTGTTTTTTTGGGTTATTTTTAATTAATTATTTAATATTTTTGGAACAAGTTCTTATTATTACTTTGTGATATGCTGTGGAACTTGTGCTTTTTAAATATATGATATGACAAGTCCTTTTCTGGGTCATGCACATGGAGGCCATTTGCTATGCTAAAACGACACCCCGTTCCACTTCTCGTGAAAATTCCCACCTACCTTCCTCACCATCATCCAATCAGAAATTTCAAATTAAATAACCCAATTAATATATATATATATATATAGTACCATAATATTAATGTTTCTTAACTATAATCCGTATATTATAAATAAAATAATGGAGGAAAATATCGTGAGAAATTGGGAAAAAGTAACATAGGATGAGACACAGGAAACGAAGATGGAAGTGAGGAAGGGGAAGGAAATACACGCGACAAACACGGGAGACTGTCTTTCATGTCCTTTACATACTTCCACATGACAACCTTCTTTGTAACTTGAAGCATGCTCTTTTTTTCTTCTTCTTTGTTTTATATGTGAATTATTATTATTATTAATTATAATTATATTGTAAAATGTTTATTAATAAAGAATCAATTAATTTTATATGTAATTATATAATATTACAATAAAAGTATATTAATAAATACATAAACAATAGTTAGTTCATCTATGTCAGATATTATTCGAATTCTAAGGAAAATAATAATAATAAGACCCAGATTGGATTGTTCATGTGCTGGAAAGTGAATACTACAAAGGAACATGTACTGAAATTTATAAATTTTATAGTTCAAGGACCAAAAGTGCATTTAATCCAATTCTCAATGGAAGTGTCTTTAATTTTCCGCCATCTGCATATTGCAATTCTCAAAAACCCTAACAATGGCAGATCAAGATCATGATCAAGAGAGAGCAGCAAATCAATACGGTGTACTTCTCTATTACAAATACACTCAAATTCCAGATCTCGATTCTCTTCTCTCTTTCTACAATTCCAACTGTTCCTCTCTTTCTCTCCTTGGCCGTGTCCGCCTATCCACTAATGGCGTCAACGTCACCGTAATTGGACTCCTAACTCACTTTACATGCTCTTTCTGTTTAATGTTTTCTTTTCTTTTTCTTAGATTCCTTTTTTTCTCTGCTTCAGGTTGGTGGTTCATTGTTATCGCTGAAAGAGCACATAGTGGCGGTTAAATCAATGAGCATGTTTGACGGAACTGACTTCAAGCTTGCGTCTTCTCATCATCCTTTAAACGATAAAGTTGCTGGCGAGTGCGGTTTCACTTCTCTGTCAATTCGCATTGTCAAGGTTTAAGCTTAAAATTGTTAAATTAGTATTTAATTATTGCAAATTCTGGTCAGAAGTTATTTTTCTTGCTTGTTTTTACACTGACATTGCTGTTGCCTGTTATTTTATTCAACATGCTTTTGTAGGAACTGGTTACTTTTAGCCCTCATCCATTGTTGAAACAACCAGATATTTTAAATGCTGGAAAACATCTCTCTGCGGCTGAGTTCCATTCCATTTTTCAAAATGCTGGAAATAGTAATGCACAGCTCTAACTTTCTTGCTGTAATTTTCAATCAAAATCTGTTTCCTTAGGATGCTTAGTTTGTTCATTCTTCTATGTTAAGCAGGGGAATGCGTACAGAAAGAAGTTCCAACATCTGATGGAGGACTAGTTATATTAGATGCCAGGAATTTATATGAGACGAGAATTGGGAGATTCCATGTGCCTACTTTGGAAACTCTGGATCCAGGAATCAGGCAGTACAGTGATCTTCCAGCTTGGGTAGATGATAATTGTGAACAATTGCGAGGAAAGCAGGTTCTCATGTATGTTCTTATGATCATTGGCTATTGTTATCTTGTTGGTTTTGTAGCTACATTTTTTTTTTCACCTCTATTTATTTGATGCATTGGTCGTAGGTATTGCACTGGGGGAATACGGTGTGAAATGGCATCAGCATATATCAAGTCAAAAGGAGCTGGATTTGAAAATGTATTTCAGGTGAACTTCTGAGACTAGATAGAGATGATGGCTGAACTATGTAATTCAATAAAATATTTTAGTGGTTATAGGTGATTATGGTATCCTTGCGCACATGTGCTCTATTGCAGTTATTTGGTGGAATACAACGTTATTTGGAACATTTCCCTGATGGTGGCTTTTTCAAAGGGAAAAACTTTGTGTTTGATCACCGGTATGATTTCTCTGTTTAAAGTTCATATAACTGAGTGGATTTAGAGAATCAAACTTTCTTTCTTAGGGGAATTTAGGATGAGGAAGAGTGGAGAACAGGAGAATTCCTGGATAATTTGACAACTTTCCATGTGCTAATACCAATTTTTATTTATATGATTTTTCTGTAGGATATCCGTTGGTAGTTCAGATACAAATATTTTGGGCACCTGCATTGGTTGCGGCATTTCCTTTGATGATTATTCTTCACGCTGCAGGTGCTCTTATTGTAGAATGCTTGTTCTGGTCTGTCATAGTTGTCAGGTTTGTATTGATAATTACTTACTATCTTGTGGAAGCCAAAATTTGGTCATCAGCAGATATAAAGATATTAAGTAGCATCATGCTGTTCAGATTCTAAATACGTCCCTCAAAATATTGTTTGTGTTTCTGAGTGATTCTCAACTGTTTTCTTTCTGTTTCATTTATTGGTGTCTAACCTGTTCATTAGTTTTATTCTTTTGAATGGTCAGACAAAGGAAGCTGTCTATGTTTGTGAGCTATGCCAGAAGCATGGCAAGGTTGTAGGCTCAATTTCATCACTTGAACATACTCAGCCAGAGGATACAATTTCAGAAAGTGAGCAAAAATGCTTTTCATCGGACAATGCTCTCCCGTATCACCTACAGCCGAGACAGGGTAAGGTCTGTATCTGTACTGCCAGGAATTTCATTATCCGGTTTAATTATTTATTATATGAGCAATATGGTCTATTTTCTGATTGCGAACCTCTGTTTCACATATTTCTGTCCGCTTCCCTGATTTCTTGCTCTAAATTTCATCAATTTTGTTTGACAACGCAGGTAATGGTTCCCAAAGGAAACTAAGAATTTTATGCTTGCATGGCTTTCGGCA
Organism: Dalechampia spathulata; assembly: GCA_948192965.1. Classification (NCBI taxonomy): domain Eukaryota; kingdom Viridiplantae; phylum Streptophyta; class Magnoliopsida; order Malpighiales; family Euphorbiaceae; genus Dalechampia; species Dalechampia spathulata. The sequence continues at coordinate 37,243 of CANYBF010309082.1, forward strand.
GAATGCCTCTGGTTTTAAAGGAAGAACTGCATCACTGGCTAAGAAACTTAAAAACATTACTGAGCTCGTGTTTATCGATGCACCCCATGAATTGCCTTTCATTTACCAACTTTCTGCCACCGAACCACAGGACACTAGTGCATCATCATTTCCTTTGCAACAAAATCTCCCTCCAAGAGAAAATTGCAGGAAGAAGTTTGCATGGTTGATAGCACCTGATTTCAAAGGAAAGAACCAAACTGATTGGGAAGTTGCAGACGGTCCATTCGATCCCCTCCAGTATCAGCAGCAAACCGAAGGGTTTGATACATCGATATCATATCTGAGGAATGTATTCTCTGTGGAAGGACCTTTCGACGGGGTCCTTGGTTTTTCACAGGGAGCAGCAATGGCTGCTTCAATTTGTGCACTAGACAGGAGACTGAAAGGTGAAATCAATTTCAGATTTGCCATTCTATGCTCTGGATTTGCTCTTCAACTTGCAGAAAACAAGCAGGGGGCGATCAACTGCCCCTCACTCCATATATTTGGTAGCAATTCAGGGAATGACAGACAGATTAAAAACCAAGCCAGCAGGGACCTGGCGTCCTTGTTCGAAGACGGCTCTTCGGTAATAATCGAGCATGAGTGTGGTCACATTATTCCTACTCGACCACCTTATATTGATCAAATTAGAAGCTTTCTCGAACGCTTTCTTTGATGCCATTGCTGCACTGCAAATTTGCTATCATTGTAACCTGATCTAAATTCATCATCCAATCAAATCAATTTCATTTCTAAGCCTGTCCTTTGTCAACTGAATACCCCTTTATTTAAATATTGAATCAATTAATCAATTTAAATATTCTGGAGGATAATCTTGTCAAACTGGACGTTATTACTCTGGCTTTAGTAATTTATGATCTGGAAATGGTCACACCCGTATGGAACGGCCGCTCTTGATTTAAAGAAATGAATGGGTCGTCGTGTGTTTTTTCCTCGAATACTGGAATCTTGAAAAACTACCATCCTCCCTCAAAACGCACCGTTCTGATAACTAAGAGGAAGTCGAGCTTCAAAAGAAATTTCAGAATTTTGTTTAAACCCTAAACTGAGATTTAAGCAATAAAGAAGCTGAACACGAAAAAATAGACCAGTGAAAAATACAAAATCACCAGCACAAGAACCAGCAAGAATGCTTCTTTTGAGGAAGTTAATGCAGCCAGCAGCTCCATACAGACGAGTAATATTATGTTCTCCTTTTTTTTTTTTCATTTTGGATGGTTACTGGTCAATTGAGCGCTGAGAGGCATCATCTGTTTCATTTCAGTGAAATTTTGTAAAGATCGTTACTTTAATTTCCCATGACTGGCTATCGTCTCTTACCGTGTATAATATCTGCTCTATCTCTATAATCTTTATTGAGTTCCATCCACTCCTCCTCCCCCCTTCACGAAATCCGGGTATTTGGTTATCTTTGAGTGTAAGTTGAATGGTGCTTGATTATTTTTACTGCATTCGGTTTACAGGGTATTGGTCCTTTTTCTTATTCTACCAGTAAGGTCGATGATATTGGGCAGCCAACTAGTGCAACTCATCCACAGGTAATGCTTCTTAACATGCACGTGGATGTATAGGCACTGGATTTGAAAATGTGAAGTTGGGAGGTCGAGTAATACAAATGGATTTGCATGCTGCATCTGATTGAGTTTTATACATAAATTTCGGACTTTTTGTTCGTTTCCTACATTATACCTGTGAGCAAGAATCTTTGCCATTGTGACTTTTGAAAAGTCATTTTTCTTCAACTTTGCAGTTGCTAAAGGAAGGTGAAATCACACCCGGCATTAGTAATGAGGAGTACATCTCAAGAAGAAAAAAGTTGTTGGAGCTTCTTCCAGATAAGAGCTTGGCCATTATTGCAGCTGCTCCTGTGAAGATGATGACCAGTGTTGTGCCTTACACATATCGACAAGATGCTGATTATTCGTACATCACTGGCTGCCAACAACCTGGTGGTGTGGCGGTTTTGAGTCATGACAGTGGTTTATGTATGTTCATGCCAGAAGCATCTCAGCATGTATGTCCTTTCCTGGATGATTACATGTTTTTGATAGTCCACTTGTGAGTTTTGTACAAATCCAGTCGTAGATCCCATTGCTATCAACTGTGTAATATGTGAATTATAATCTGAGCTGTGGAATAAAATCTTGTAGAAAGATACAATCTTCTTGACTTCCTGCTAATTTTAGTTATTAATTACATCTTCAGGATGTTATTTGGCAAGGGCAAGTTGCAGGAGTTGATACAGCTATAGAAACATTCAAGGCTCAGAAAGCATATCCTCTGAGCAAATTACATGATGTGAGTTATGGTCATGTTGAAATCCATAGAACTGCATGAAGTTTGTTATTCTTACTTCTGCATTTTGCTTATACAAATTTGTGCTGCCTGCTGCATGTTGATTGATATTTCTTCCAGTGGTAGTTCTTATTTGGAAATAAAGAAGAAAAGTTGTGGCATGCATTAAACTTGCTATCAATTTGAATTTGAGGATGTTATCATGATCCAAATCCATGTTTATATAAGAAAATAACATCATTGAATTGCCAAAAGTATAAAAATCCAATGCAGGAGTGCCAATTGGGTGCTTTGTTGGAAGACAGCGACAGAGAATATGCTTATACTGAAATATCTGAAATTGAGTTTTTTTTAACTTTAGACGGCACTTCCTGGTAACCACTCAGAATGTGCTTATATACCTTTCTTTTTGTCACTCTTCATATAATGGTGTAGGTTCTTCCAGATATGATAAGGAGATGCTCCAAGTTGTTTCACAACATGCAGACAGCGACACAAACATATACAAAATTGGAGGCATTTCAAACTGTCGCTCTTAATGGCAAAGTGGAAGACCTTTCTAGTTTATCCAATGAGTTACGATGGATAAAATCACCTGCAGAGCTTAAGTTGATGAGAGAATCTGCATCAATTGCTTGCCAGGTACATCCAGCTTTACCTTGTCTCCGAGTAGTTTTACTGAAGTCAGTAAATGTGAACAAATATAATCGCCTAACTCATCTTTTGGTAAATGAGTTGTATGGGTATGCAAGAACAACATACCCTTGTTATATGTTTTCTATGACCGTTAGAAAATTTAATCCTACATGGAAAATAAGAAATGCACTTCAATATAGCTGGGTTGGGTTTGGTTTACCATATTCAATTGTTTTTTTGCATTGAAAACGGTTCCAACTGCATTTATATGATCTTTGTTGTGATTTCAACCCAATAATCTCTGGCTCATGATCTCTACAATGATAATACTTTTGTGATGAACATTGGTTCTTTCCATTGGTTTGGATCAGTTGATAAATGGTGAATTTTGTGTTTTTGATATCATATTGACCTACAATAAATTTTATAAATTTTGGATTCAAGCAACATTTTGTTGAATATAAATTTCTCTGGATGTGATGTATACTAAATTCATCATTTTAGCAAGTGGAATTCCTTTAATAGTCATAATGCTTTTGTTGATTTCAATGGATTAATTTTGATCTAAAAAGTCTTGGTATTGGATAGGCTCTTTTGCAGACAATGCTACATTCAAAGACATACCCTCATGAGGGTATGTTAGCAGCAAAGGTTGAATACGAGTGCAAAATGAGAGGTGCCCAGAGGATGGCGTAAGCTTCTTAATTTCATTTGATATAATCCGAAGTAATCTTTTATCAATTAGGTTCTTTTTAAATGTTTTTCTATTTCAGATTATGTGAGTTCTGTTTATTTATTTTTCATCTCACCAGATTCAATCCTGTGGTTGGTGGTGGATCTAATGGCAGTGTTATACATTATTCCCGAAATGATCAGAAGGCAATATTAAATAAGAAAATCTGATATGTTGTATTATAAATATATTTAGTTCATATTATATTGATATGATCCATGTTTGTGTACAATTTTATTATTACAATCATGCAGATTAGAGATGACGAACTTGTTCTGATGGACATTGGATGTGAATTGCATGGTTATGTCAGTGATCTTACTCGCACCTGGCCTCCCTGTGGTAGCTTCTCTTCAGAACAAGTATGGTAAAGAGGGGGTGGTGTGATGGAGGCAAACAACATTTTTATGTTATAATCAGATTTCGGACATTTATGACACTACTAGGAATCCTATTTCATTTTGATTGTGTCAAAATAATGTTTTGGCATGTCAATTTATAACAAATTTGATCACCATATGACATTACAAATGCATTTTGTTCTTCATTACGATGCTTCTCTCTTTGTCATCTGCAATTCCCTTGTTTGCTTTTCTTTGATCATTTCTGATATTGCTTTTTCCACTTTTCTCATCTGAACTGCAAACTAAGATGCATGAACTTATTAAGTAGTATTAATCTGTAATTATGCAGAAAATACACTCATTCAGAAACTTCTCGATTTGTGTTTTATATAAGATATGGTAAAAAAAAAAAACACGTGCATCTTTGCATGCATATAATGAAAAGTGAACTTGTTAACATTATGGGGTTCGGTGGATTCTGCAGCATACTTGCATATTTCTTTTTGTTATCATAATATCTGTTCATGTTTTGGAGCAACCATCCAACAATTGTAAGCACAATATCTTCTTATATCATGTTGTCATACTCAAGTCTTCCTTTAGCAGTTTTACTTGTGACATTTGGGGTAGCTTGCCTGGTATGAAATATGACCTAAATGGATGTTTTTCAGGAAGAGCTCTATGATCTTATACTCCAGACAAACAAATCATGTATGGATCTTTGCAAACCTGGTGCCAGCATTCGGCAAATACATAATTATTCGGTAAGTCTTGAGCTCCTTCATTTACTTTTTGGTTATTTTGCATCGTTGTGGTGTTAGTACCGTTATAAATGTGTCAGCCAAATCATGATTGTCATCTGTTTTGCTTATCAAGCAATGGTATTTTCCCCTGATATCACTGTATCCCTGTTTTGTCGAATAGGTTGAAATGTTGCGTAAAGGATTCAAGGAGATCGGGATTTTGAGAAATAGTGGAAGCAATACCTACCATTTGTTGAACCCAACTTCTATAGGTCTTCCCAAATTATCATCACTTCCATCTCTGCTTACCATTTCCTAAATTTTCAGCTTCTCATTGCAATATCTACCAGCTTCCATTTTGGTTTTGGTAGTGATTTAGAAACTCTACACTTTACATTGATTATACAGGTCACTATCTAGGAATGGATGTTCATGATAGTCCTTCTGTCAGCTATGATCGTCCCCTGAAGCCAGGTGTTGTAAGTTCTCCTAGATAAGATTGAAGGTTGAACTGACTTTTTCAATTGAATTTTGGTCAAAGATGATGCAAATTTTTGGCTAGGAAGGTCATTGATATCAAAACTCTTATGCAGTGTTTGTGTATGTATAGTTTAACAGACTTCGTGTCCATGATCAGGTGATAACAATTGAGCCAGGAGTTTACATTCCATCTACTTTTGATGTTCCTGAAAGGTGTGAATCCTTCTAGTACCAAGTATTTATATCTTACGAACATTAAGCCACTCGTAAGCTCGTCACTTTTCTGCTACCTGCCGAATATGTAGCTTCAAACAAGACTGATTCCCTGGAGAAATTGCTTCTAAATAATCAGAACTGATGAGCTTGACTAATACCAGCTATATATGTTCATTAAATTCTTTTTCCAAGTCACTGGAAATTATCTCTTGCAGGTACCGAGGCATTGGTATAAGGATCGAGGATGAGGTCCTAATTACAGAAACTGGTCACGAGGTAGCCAAGCTATGGTTGTTATTTTCATTCTTCTGGTTGGCGTGGTTACTACTGAACTTATAATGCTATTTGGGTTCCTTTTTTTAGCATTCAGTTGGTTTACTCAGAAGATTGATGTCATTTGTTAAGCCATCCATTTTCTTCACCTACCTGTTGGTTCTGGAAATAGGTACTCACGGGTTCAATGCCAAAAGAAGTGAAACACATGGAGTCATTGCTCAGCAACTACAGCCATGGAAGAGGAATGGAGATCCAGCACAAGACTAAAGTTGCTACAAGCGGACAATCCATGTGAACATCCACGGATTATCAGAGTGATGTTGAGTCTGAATCCTGGAAATGAGGCAGGAGCCACCTCATTGAAGTCCTGATACGTGATTTGAATGTGTAATTCTGTGTACATTATTAGCCAAGGTTTTCATGATCTACAAGCTGAAGGTCTGTGGCAATTGAAAAGGCAGGAGAATGGTTTCAGAGTGTCCATTCTCTGCATTAATGGCAGTTCATCAACCACAATTAATAATCACCATTTCTTCCTCAATAATTTAATTTTTTTAATAGAAAAAACATCAAATAATTAATGAAAGGATTTTTGCTAACTGCTCAACTAGTCAATGCATTGATCATTATCAATCCTATACGCATATTATGCATGGATTTATTTGTTTATTTTAAATAATAATTTTAATAAAATTAAAATATTTATATAGAGAAAGTAAATAAATGAATGAATGAATGAATAGGAGCGAACCGGCAAGCCATGCCCATTTTACCGGTCCCGTAACTTGCGTAAACTGGTTGGATGTACGACACGTGTTTTGTTGTCATTGGAAAGAGCCTCCAACTCCCCTCTTTCCCCTTTAATTCTACAATAAATTTCCAACTGTCAATTGACGTCAATGGAAATGGAAGCACATGCTTCCGTTTCTGCCCTCTTTGTTCAGCTTAATTTACAAGTTTTCCCTTCTGGGTTTTGGGAATGGCAGTTTGGCAATTTGGGTCTTTGTAAAGGGTTAATGAGAAAGCTTCACTTCTATATCAATGCTTCTTTCTCAAGGTTTGGAGACCATCCTGTCATAATTCTTTTGCAAGTCGAAGGTAAGAAATGTCTCAGGTGAGCGAAGAGATCAAGGCTAAGGCTGAAGTTTATCATGGAGATGAAATCTGCCAAGAGAAATCCAAGTTCCTTCTCAAGGAAATTGGCCTGCCAAATGGGCTGCTTCCTTTGCATGACATAGAAGAATGTGGATATGAGAAAGATTCAGGCTTTGTGTGGCTAAAGCAGAAAAAAAGCATCACCCACAAGTTTGAGAAGATTGGGAAACTTGTCAGCTATGCTCCTGAGGTGACCGCTGTTGTGGAGAAAAACAAGATCAAGAAACTTACTGGAGTGAAGACGAAAGAGCTTCTGCTTTGGATTTCATTAAGTGATATCTATGTCGATGATCCACCAACTGGAAAGGTCACTTTCCAAACTCCTGCTGGTCTGTATAGATCTTTCCCCGTTTCAGCTTTTATGGTCGAGGAAAAAGTTTCCAAGGGAGAAGAAAGCAATGAAGGTAACGATTTGAACGGTCCAGCTGTGGAAGTGAAAGAAATTTGACTAAAATTTAGTTAATTGTGTCTGAATCCTGACACTTCCTCATCTTTTGCTATATTGCTATCTCTCATGTATTGCTAGTTGTTAACTGGTATTTTGCTGTATAATAAAAGCGGTTTTTTCAAGCATCTCATTGATTGTTTTGTGTGTTCAATCATTACAAGGAAATATGAATATTAACATCATGCAACGATTTACCAGTATACAAAAAGAGGCATTTTTCTTGCCAGAATCAATCAGTTCCACTCTGTAATGCCCGCTGGTTAAAATGCCCTGCAGTTTCAGTAGAAACCACAGCGATGATCTTTTGGCAAAATGAAGCAATGAGTGAACCCGGAAAAATCTTTCATTACCCAGGCTTAAAGTCATCGCCTTTGTCACCTTTTGTACAAATAATCATGTCATACAGATGAAGGCAAGATCCATTTGGTGGCCAGCGATCCCATCCTGATGGAGCATTGATTCTAAATTGGCTTTCTTGTACATCATGTAAAGGTTATTTTAAGATGGGAAATTGAAGTAAATTCCCTTCATTATCTCTACGTGTATGATATATTGATCGTTTTGACAAATTAAAATAAAAGCAACCATAATTTTTCTCCAGGGTTTCTTGTTTTTGACAAGGAGACGGGAAAGCAGTTTAATCCCACTAATTATCGTCTGCTGATCATGTCTATGAATTTAACCAAACGAAACTTTCTCTCAACAGCCATGAAGTTCCAAACTTTCACTTCCAGAGCTGCTATAAATCCAACTATAACCCTCTCGATTTTAGATACCCGATTGTTACAGTGCTTAAACTTGAAGCAATTCAATCAAATTCTATGTCAAATGATCTTCACTGGTTTCATTAAAGACACATTTGCGGCAAGCCGACTTCTCAAGTTCTCTACTGATTCTCACGTCATTCAATTTGATCACTCTTATAAAATCTTTAACAGCATTGAGTACGCAAATGGGTTCATTTATAACACCATGATGAGAGCCTTTCTGCAGAGAAATGACCCATGTCGTTCTATGGGCATATATAAACTTTTGCTGAGAGAGAATGTGGAACCTGATCATTTTACTTATCCGATTTTAATTCAATCTTGTGCTCTTAGAGTAGCTGAGTTCGATGGGAAAATGTTCCACTGTCATGTTTTGAAATTTGGTTTTGATTTTGATGTTTATGTACAGAATACTTTGATAAATATGTACTCGGTTTGTGAGAATTTACGTGATGCACGTAAAGTGTTTGATGAAAGTTCTGCTATAGATTTAGTTTCTTGGAACTCTATCTTGGCTGGCTATGTTTCGATAGGTGATGTAGAGGAGGCGAAGGGTATATACAATAGGATGCCGGAAAGAAATAATATTGCTTCAAATTCGATGATTGTCTTGTTTGGTAGGAAAGGGAATGTTGAAGAGGCTTATAAATTATTTAGTGAAATGCCTGAGAAAGATTTAGTATCATGGAGTGCGTTAATCTCTGCTTCTTGCCAAAATGAAAGGTATGAGGAGGCTTTGGCAATCTTCAGGAAAATGAATGCTTATGGAGTGATGGCAGATGAGGTGCTGATTGTCGGTGCTCTTTCAGCATGTGCTCATTTGTTGGCAATCGAGACAGGGAAATTGATCCATGGTTTGGCTGCAAAAATTGGAATCGAATCTTACGTTAACCTTCAGAATGCTTTGATCCATATGTATTCTAATTGCAAAGAAATAGAGACTGCGCAAAAATTATTCAAGGCGGGTAATTGCTTGGACCTGATATCCTGGAATTCTATGATATCTGGATACACAAATTGTGGGGAAGTTGAAAAGGCCAGAGCTTTATTTGATTCAATGAATGAGAAGGACAGTGTTTCGTGGAGTGCTATGATATCTGGCTATGCTCAACATAACAGATTCGCGGAGACATTGGCATTGTTCCAGGAAATGCAGCTTGATGGAGTTAAACCTGACGACACAACTTTAGTGAGTGTCATATCAGCTTGCACCCACTTAGCTGCTGTTGAGCAAGGAAAATGGGTTCATGTGTATCTAAAGAAGAATGATCTAAAGATTAATGTCATTATGGGTACTACACTTATAGATATGTACATGAAATTTGGTTGTGTTGAAAATGCTTTGGAAGTTTTCCAGGGAATGGAGGAGAAGGGGGTTTCTACTTGGAATGCTGTGATTCTTGGTCTGGCGTTGAATGGATTAGTGGAAAAGTCACTTGATGCATTTTCAGAAATGAAAGCTAGAGGCGTGGTGCCTAATGAGATAACTTTTGTGGCAGTTCTTGTGGCCTGTAAACACATGGGCTTAGTTGAGAAGGGACGATGCCATTTTAATTCTATGATCCAGGAATACAAGATAGAACCTAATGTTAAGCATTATGGGTGCATGGTTGATCTTCTTGGACGTGCAGGCTTGCTAAAAGAAGCAGAAGAACTCATCAGCAATATGCCAATAGTACCTGATGTTTCAACTTGGGGAGCTTTGCTCGCAGCCTGTAAGAAATACGCCGAGAATGACATGGGAGAGCGGGTGGGAAGGAAGCTTATTGAACTTCACCCTGACCATGATGGATTCCATGTATTACTGTGTAACATCTATGCTTCAAAAGGTAAATGGGCGGGTGTTCATGAGATCAGGGGGATGATGATGCAACATGGGGTGCTGAAGACCCCAGGATGTAGTATGATTGAAGCAAACGGAACTGTTCATGAATTCCTTGCAGGCGATAAAACACACCCTCAGGTTGACGATATTGAGAACATGTTGGAAGAAATGGCAAGGAAATTAAAGATGGAAGGCTATGCACCAGAAACACTGGAGGTTTCATTTGACATTGATGAGGAAGAGAAAGAAACTGCTCTGTTTAGACACAGCGAGAAGCTTGCAATTGCCTTCGGACTGATCACCATTGATCCACCAACACCAATAAGGATAATGAAGAATTTGCGGATATGTAATGATTGTCATTTGGCAGCTAAGCTAGTTTCTAAAGCTTTTAATCGTGAAATTGTGGTGAGGGATAATCACCGTTTTCACCACTTCAAGCAGGGTTCCTGTTCATGCAAGGATTATTGGTAAGAAAAAGTGTTATAGAAAGGGTAATTTAACTTACAAGTCAATGCCAAGGGCGCAATGTTGTCGTTACATAGCTTGCTGCTAAGCCTACAAAAAGCAAGTCTTGTGAAGAGAGCAAATCATTCGCCAAGGCTCTAATCTTGTTGCAATTCAAATCATATATTCCTGGAAGGAATGTTGCTGTAAATCCACCAAAAAGGGTAATAGCTGAAGTTAAGGGTTAGCTGTCTTGAACCTGTAGAGATGTAAATCATTCTTCTTTCTTATGTTCACAAGATGAAATTTCTCAGGGAAAGATGTGCGTTCGTAAATCAAATGTGTCCTCTTCTGGATCTTGTCATGACGTGCAGCAAGCTGCCATTCTCTAAGAACCTTCAGATTCATTTTCTTCCCTTGTGGCAACTTCGGCTCAGGTCCCATCTTCGAGGTCATGTAGTAAACAATCAATGTACGGTACATAACCTGCTTCATTCATATGCTGAATCAGCCATTCCAATACTTCATACGTCCATTCTATATCAGGACCCACTTTATCTCCCACGACAAAACTGTAAACCTGGTCTCTAACTTCAATCCAACTTCTCCCAACTTCTTTTTTACTTCCTATACCTTTCATCATCTTCCTTACTCTAGCAAATTCCTCCCAGTTGCCTTCAGCCGCATATAAATTTGACAGCATCATGTAAGTCCCTGCTAATTTCGGCCTCAACTCCAGAACTTGCCTAGCAGCAAACTTGCCCAAATTTGGAATTCTATGTGCCTTGCAAGCACCAAGAAGTGCACACCAAACAGATTCATCAGGCATGAATGGCATATCCTGTATCAGTCGATAGGCTTCCTCAATTCTTCCAGTTCTGCTAAGCAAGTCCACTACACATCCATAAATCTCACGATCGGGTTCAATGTTATATACTTCAATCATTGAATTGAAGTACTTTAGGCCCTCGTCTACCAATCCAGCATGACTACATGCACTCAAAACTGCCATAAACACTATATGGTCAGGTCTGATACCTGACTCGATCATTTCATCAAACAACCGAACAACCTCTTTTCCATAACCATGAGCGCCATATCCAATCATCATAGAAGTCCAAGATACCAAGTTCTTGCAAGGTAACTCGATAAATATCTTCCGCGAGTCTGTTACGCTGCCACATTTTGAGTACATATCGATCAAGGCATTAGCCAATGCCAAGTCCCTATAAAGGCCTCGATTAATAATAGATCCGTGAAGCTGCTGTCCACAACTCATAACTGCTAGATTAGCACAGGCTGCTGTTACACTTGTAAAAGTATTGCAATCTGGATTAAAACCATTTGACTCCATTTGTGAAAATAAGAAAAGGGATTCAATAGAATCAGATCTTTCATATCCTGATATTAATGTGTTCCATGTGATCAAATCCTTCCGAGTCATTTCCTGGAAATACTGATTTGCCTCAGATAAACGGCCACATCTACAAAACATGTCTAATATGGAATTCATAACAGGTAGATTAGATTCACACCCATGTTTAATTACTGTTGCATGTATTTGTTTGCCATAGTTATACGAACCAACTGAAGCACATGCCCTAACAACGATTGAAAAGCTGTAGGGGTTACATTCCTCTCTCTCCTGTCAGAAAAAAAACATGATGACTATTAAAAACACTATCAGAAGAGCTCGGTTAAGTAATCTATATTCATAATTATATAATGCACCTACCAGTAACATTTGCCGAAAGATTTTGAGCCCAAGATGGGCATGACCTTTATGGGTATAGCCAGCAATCAAGGTAGTCCATGAAACAGCATTTTTCGTTTCAATACCGTCAAAAACCATGCGTGCTTCCCTCATGCTGACGCAGCAAGTAGCATACATATCCATTAGTGCATTATCTACATAAATAGACCCTTCTATGCCATGCTTAATAACATGCCCATGAACCGACGTCCCCCATGAAAGACTCTTCGTGCCTTTACAAGCCTTTAAGACACTTGATAATGTAAATGCATTTGGGTTGGTTTTATTCTTTAACATATCACAGAACACGCTCCACGCATAGGCGTGCTCATTGCAAGACGCGTACCCTGCAATCAAAGCGGTCCATGCAATCACGTCTCTTTCCAGCATTTCGTCGAATATGTTTCGTGCTTCTTTTATTAAGCCCTTTTCAAAGTAAGACTTCATAAGATCTGTGGCTAGCAAGCAGGGACCTTTAGGTGAATGAAGAATGTCGGGTTGGATGAGGGTTCTTTGGGCCTGTCTAAAACGATTCATCATGGATGGGAATGGAAAAAGGCAAGTGCTGGATAGTAATCTTCTAGAATTCATTTATAATGTATATAATCATGGACCTTATAAATAGTTCTGCTCATCCTCGTGCATCGGTGTACAGCTTATGGGAAACCAGAAATCTTGTTTTCTGCAATAACAAAGACATGATTCCTGTTGACATTTTCTTCTTCGATATGGCGAGCTTGAAAGAACGGAGCACTGCTAGAAAACACAAGGAATATGCAAGGAGTAATCCATCATCAGGATAGAAGAAATTGCTGGTACAAGCAACCTGACGGTTTTCCTTAATTCATCTTGGTTCTGTTGTTGCTGCCAAAACCTGGAAACTCTTCAGGGCGCGACTGTAGAAAGTCGTTTAAGCTGTGAATTCCGATGAAGTTGACATGTCCAAATGGATACGAGTATGGCAGTTTGCTTCCATTTGAATGTAATCAAGTTATTATTGCTGCTAATAATCAATAAAGTTTCCAGCACGCTATCAAAAGTCACTCCTCACTCCTTATTTATACTAGCATGACATCAACGATAATTCCTCATCTTCTTCGATCACGATATTTTAATAAATTATTGTATTAATGAAGAACTTCTTAGATGTTGATGTTAGCGATGATAGGGTAGATTGATTTCATTTATTATCATTAAAAATGTTGTACAAAGAACAATCTTTCTAACACAGTCAATTCTCTGGTATTCATTTGAAATCTTTTCTTCAGTGGAGCACAATTTCCTTGTCAGGAACCAACACTCATTTCTTGCAATGGTAAGATTAGCCAACCTTGATGGAATATGACAGAGGAAATAATTGATGAAGAAACTGAAATGTGCACAGCAGGATAACATGAAAGTAAACTTTCAGTTTATCTTCTGAAAAATGTGCACAAATGGCAGCCAGATTGGAAACTGGAAGATCGACTGCGATCCATATTCAGCATCATACAGGGGGGAAACGAAAAGAAAAAACTGTTCATTCAATCATCACAAACAAATTGGAAACCTATTTTGATACAAAAGAAAAAAAGAAAATCTTGAACTATGATCTAACCTCGTACAGTCCCGCTCTTGTCAAAGCTCGAAAACCTTTATACAGACGATTCGGTACCACTTTCAGATCCAGTTTATCTATTTGCAGGCCCGAAAGGGCAACCCCTTGGATTCTGAAACCCACCTGGAATATGGGAAATACATGGAGGCGCTCTAATCCTGTTTCAAGCAATAATGTTCCAGACAGTGATGGGGTTCTATCTTTGGGTATTCGATCAATTGACCAAACACACATCTGCAAATTCATAAAAAAAAACAAGGGATTAAAAGGTTAACAGTGCAAGGAAGTGGCTAAAGATATGATCACCACAATTTCAATACTATACATAAAGAATGATAAGATAAGCCTTTGTAGGTAAACCTTGTTAGACAGGATATTCACAACTCCATGATTTGAAGTCAGATCAGCTGACAGAACACAAGAAGGCAATTGGAACTGCACATTTATTGAGTCGATCATCTTTCCAGGGTCATTTTTAATTCCGACCATCAAATTGATGCGACATGTCCCAGCATCAGATGTAAGCTGTGGCTTCACATATATGGGTACACTTTTCAACTTTTTAACCCTGGATAGAGGTAAAAATGCCATTTCAAACAAGCATAAAAAGCACAGATCCTCTTATAATAAAAATTAAATTGCTTGAAGTTCAAAAAACCTGTAACTCATAAGCTTGAACAGTCCATCAGGGGGCACAAATGACAGAATCTGATGGGACTCCCAAGGGCGAAACCGGACGCAAGGATGAAATCTCACGTCATCCAATATAGATGGGTTTGTTAAGTAAAGAGTCAAATCTGGAACACCAGTGATATGGGAATTCACTTGAACTTCACCATAGATTTCACATTTCACCAGGATTCCATCCCTGTATAAGGCATTCAAAACAGCTTTCCACGTTAGTTCTTTCAAATCTAAAACCATGTGGGCAAAAAATACATAAATCATTCAACAATGATGACAAGAGAGTAAGTAACACAATACCCTGCCCTCTTATTTCATGTTTTTTCTTTGAACAGATCTTATTGCATGTTTCCATCTCCAATAATTTACCTACTTTTGTATCGGCAAGTTTCTCTATTTTCAACTCGGTGTAAAAACATGTCCCACTAATTAGATTATGCATTATAACAGAGTAGATGAATGAATCCAAGAAATCGATTTAACTATGAAAGACGACCAATGTCCATAATTTAAACTCAGACCTGTTTATAATTGCATCCATTTCTTCAACAAGATCAACATAAACATCATTGTTAGCATACTTTACATCCGTTGTTCTCCAAGGAACGCAAGATGCAGTTGCACTTGGAAGAGTCTCGCTCACATTTGAGCTGTTGCCAGTCACAACACTGATCATTTTGCTAACAATATTCGGTGGTGCTATCATCTCTCTTAGGATGTTAGGTTCGGTGGTAAGAGGGAAGCCATTGTCTATCATCTCATCCAAAAGCTGCACATTTAAACGAAAAAACTTGCTTATCATGCCAGATCCGAGAACTCGACTATGCAAGCAGTTGGATAAGGTTGATATCTTAAATAAGCCTTCAGATTTCCTTTAGTCAGATAGATGAACACTTCCAAAGTTGGAACCGTTTCAAAATCACAAATGGTGCCATCCTATGATAAAATTGCCGACGCAACCATAAAAAGATTGAAAATAGGAAAGAACCTCATAAACAATGACAAAGTTATCCTTTATCAAATCTTCATTCAGACCTTCAAGATAATCCGAGAGGACATTAGCAACTCTGCAAAGGAACTAAACCAAAACAAAGGGTTTGAGTTTCTTTTCAATGAAAATTAACACAAATCATGTTTGAAAACTATAAGATTGCAAAGCTAAGAACAATATACACACACACACACCTCAGTGGCCATCAAAGGTGGCATTTCAACTTGGGTACAAGCTAAAAAAGTGATCCCTTCACGAACAATTTGGAACAGGTAATGAGTTGGTGAAGCAATGACCGGTTGTTGCTAAAGAAAAAGCAAAGAAAGAGAAATGTAAAACGCAAGAAACAACAAGAACAAAAAAAAAAAAAAACCAGCTAACATCAACCAAAGAAACGCAAACAGAAATTAAATTTGAAAAAGACCCAGAAATTAAAATGCCAAACTACAAATAAAGCTCAATCGGTTTCATCCATTGTCAATTTAAATGTAAAAACTTGGGAGGGAAGAAGAAGAAACAATAATTAGGTACCTTGAAGGAGTCATCCTGAGAAATGGATTGATTCCAAAACCAATCACAAATTGATCTATCCACCCGGTGCCCAGTTAGCTGCTTCTCAAGAATGACTTCCCTGTCAAAATTATCATTCAAATATCCATTCTTTCAAACCGTCAAATTCAATCAGATCAAATCGCAGCAAAAATCTTTGAATTTGCAGAGTGATGTAAAATTGAAAGGAGAGAATCGGTAATTAAATATAATGACGATTATTCATCTCACCCGCAATCAGAGAGCAAAAATATACACTGGAGCATCTCTCTAGCTAGCTAGCTATCAGACAGAGCCACCTGATACAAGCATTACGAAAAACAAGTTTTTTGGCTTTTTTTTCTTCTGTTCTCTGTTCTCTTAAAACTAGCTAAGCTACATGAGAAGGAAAGGCTGTGTAAAGCGATACGACGACGTTCCGGACCCGCGAGACATGGAAAATAAATATTTATTTGCAAATTAGTGTTAATGAATAACATTTTAATATAAGAAATTTATAAAATTAGTCAAATAAATTTATTACTTTTTTAATGCAATATTTTGAAGAAAAAGATATATCATGGAGTTCAAAACCAGTTTATTTTCAAGACTAAACTCCCAAATTCCATTTTCCATTTCTTATTTTTAATTTTGTTGAGTCTGAAATAAATGATGTTATATTTGACAAGAAAGTTTAATCATAGGAATTAACTTAAAAAGAATAAATAAATAAATTATTTATTTATTTTCAATTTTTGGGACTTTATGCCTTTAACATTAGTAGCAAAAAATATATAATAAATGGTCTGAAAGGTTATACAAAAGCATCCAAACGACTATCCTACTGTGGCACTTCTTTCTCAGCATAAGCCACCTCAACACGCCCGATTTGCGCAGTGCCTCCCCCCATCTTCCTTCAGACAACGCTGAATGCCGTCTGAATAGTTGATGAGAATTTATTTGCAATGGTCTGTGATGCAAACTGCTGAAACTGCTTCCTTGCGTCTGCATCAAACAACAGGTGGTTTTTTTTTTTTTATGTTCAAGTTACTCAACATAGAATTTTAACTACTTGTGCAAGAACAACAGACTCGGCTCTGTCAGAAGTTTAGAATCCAATGAAGCTGCTTTCTCACCTTTTTTACATTTAGTGAAGCCAATGATGTTTGCAATACTGAGAGTCAAGCAAACTCCGATAATGAGGCAGTAATCTGCTTGGAATCTTATTAGGGAGAAAATTCCAAGCACGATCCATGCAGCAGCCTGTGAGATTACAAGGCAGCAATATTAAACATACAAAATCTTGGTAGAATAATATTGTCATTGATCTAAAGTCCAATACTGAGAACATCCAATCCAACAACCAAGCAAAACTCAGAATAGCTTTAACTTAATTACCATTTTCCCTTGTGTTTTCAAGTAGTTTAACATTTTCTTCGGTTTCAAGGAACACATTGGATATCAACCTTCCGGATTTAGTATATGTGCTAAGCATGTAGGTTCATATAGTTATACAAGTAAGATGTTAAAATGACATTCCACTCACTTACCGTAAGGTAGAGTGTCCACCAGAACAACCACGAGTCCTTCTTGTTCAACCGAGCCATTGACTAATACAAAACATGAACAAACAAGTCCAACATATGAGTAATAAGGAGGCAATACTAGAGAAAAAGCCCCTATAGCAATTGAGCAAATACACAGCAAGGTTTCCCCCCACACCCAAAAGGTGACTTATCCCTCAGGCATCGTCTCTATAAAAACAACTTATCAACATGACAGTTTAAAAAATAATCAGCAAGATGAGAAAATCATACAAACCTCTTGGTCAAGGGATTCGAATTTCCAGACGCTTTCACCAAGATCATCAATTTCATTCCACCATCTAAGACCAACTAAAATACGACCACTAACGTTTTTAACGACCCAAAAATCAAGAGCAGCAAGAAGAACAGTCACCACAAAAATGATGACAAAATTATCAATAAACAAGGTAGAAAGTATGTAAAATGCCAAAGCAGAAGCCTGCCAGAAAAAAAAAAAGAACAAACACAAGATTATTATTATTACAAAGTAAATTTCATTACACAAGGAGTGCAGAAATATAGATATTATTACCTTGAAGAGAACATGAAACAAACAAGTTCTCGGATTAGCATAATTCTCTCCAGGCGGCTGTCAAAATCATTCAAAGTTGTATTATTTTGAAAACTGGAAACCAAATAGAGTAACTTTGATTACGCCCATTGCTTCTTTTTTGAACTTCAAGATAAAATTCGAAATATAACACTTGATCAAAGGCTTCAAAATATAACACTTGATCAAAGGCTTCAAAATTTTGTACGAGAAAAGTTATCAAGGCAAAAAAAAAAAAAAAGATCTTTTGGGATCTAAAAACATCGACGTGTATAAAAATTGCAGGCAAACCCTAAAACAAGACTGCAAATAACCAAAAAGAAAGGGAGCACGAATCTAACTTAGAAATTGAAATTGACATCATAGACAGATTGCTTACCTGGTTGAGATCCATTATAACGAAACGAGATCAATTTAATCGAGATTTTGATTAGATGGGTATGCTTCAAACGGTATAAATTGAATCTAAATTATGAATTATGGAGCTTTGTCTGAGAAAGAGAGAGGGGTTTTTCGCGGTAGTACCAACCTTCCACACCTCGTACGTAGATCCGAACATTGGTTATCTTTTCCTTATTTACAAAAAAGCCCCTCTTCTTTTGGACAATTCCTTTCTCTCTCCTCTCATAATTTCTGATATTTAAAAATAAAAATAAATGTAAAAATTCCCTTATTTTGATTTATAATATGATTTTAAATTTATATTAAACTATGTTTTATAATGGATAAAAATATTGAGTAACTTTGAATTAAAATTATTTATTTGTTTGTCAGTAAAGGAAATCAATGATGAATGATGGGCTCGAGTGGACTGAAATTCTTCTATTTGGGCCTCTTTTTTCTAGAGTTCCAGTTTTAGGATAATTAATAATTAATAATTAATGATTTTCAATTATTTTTTAAATTTTTATAAAACATTACTAATTTTTTTTAACCATGAATCTATATCATTTAATGATTGTATGTCAAAATAACATTAGATTATTTTTATATGTTTTATCTTATAAAAATAACTATTAAATTTCAATCATCCTTATTAATTTAAACATGAAACATTTTACAAATAAATTTTATATTCTCATTATTTTATTAAAGGTAACCATCTAACGATTATCATGTCAATTTCATAAAAGGGAATTAAACATTTAATTTTTATCTTAAATTTTGAGAGTTTTTATATTCATACTATATTTTTAGTATAACAAATTAAAATTTTTAGTTACATTTTTAAAAAAAATATATAACTAAATCTAATTGCAATTAATGGTAGAACCATGATTGTAAATATTGAAAGTTAAAAGATAATTAAATGATAGAGTTGTGGGTTACATGTATTGGTTTCAGCTCTTAGCAATGACTTTGACTTTGTCTGGTGCCCATGTAAGATGCTTCTCATATAAATTAATCTTAAAATTCAATGAACAATCAGTTTATGATCCATATAGGTTATAAGTATTCCAATTTTCATAAGAAAAGTGTATCATATAGTTTAAATATTATCCACAAGTAGGACACAGTAATGCTATAATAAGACATACTAATTAAATACAATACAACGACTTCTTTTATTGAATAATAGACTTTATATATATATATAATAATAATAATCATCATCATGCTTTTTGTATAAGGAGAATATTCTGCACAAAATACAAGTCTAATAACAAGAAGAAGAAGGTTTGTTAGGCTGTTGGACCATAAAAACCAAGTTGAAGGGGTTAAGTTATGACATGATTTTCTTTTTGTTACAATGCTAAGATCATCGACAAACATCTTTACCCTCACCCACGTCTAGTAAAGGTCGAGAATTCAATTGAATCCACTAAAATGGGATATTATTTTAGTTTATTTTAATAATAAAATATTTAACCTGAGTGAAGGGGCACTAACTACTTGCAATAACACCAGCTGGGTGGGTGATAACGTAATGGAATGGCTTAATCATAATAGCCAATCCTCCAAATCTTTGACTACTACATTATTCTCATTTTCATGAAAAAGTTTAAATAATAAAATACAATATTAAGTTTCATTTTCATTTTATCTAATCATGGACCATTCAACCGCATAATATATATATATATATATATATATATATATATATATATTATTTGCTTTGTTATATAATAATCAATATAATTTGTTGAACATTTTTATGAATTTTTTAAAAATCCCTAGAATGATGGAAAGAATCCACCGACAGCCAACACGTGCGTCCATGTTAGTGGGGGCACATGGAATAGGGGAACCAACGGCTACTGTGTTCGTCATTTTGAGTGTTATCCGGGGAATTAGGACTTCTAGGATCAACGAGAAACTCCAGCTAGCTATGTCTGAAATTAAGGTCGTTACTAACATAATTAACGCAGGTTATCCATTGAAATCTCCGGAGTCTTTACTCTTTTTTCCTTTTTCTCTTTAACTGATTCCTAATTATTATTATTTTTTCTCTTTTCTTTATGTCGGCTCTTTAGTATTATTATTATTTATAAAGATTGAGAGTAAAAAATATATATATTAAATAGATGTGTAATTGATTTCAATTATCAGAACAATAATTTTTAAAAATTAATTAATAAATAATATACAAATAAAATTTCTTTTTCATTTCATTATGATTATTATGGATTCTTTCAATAATTGTTAGAAGAATGATAGCTTTGTTGCATATTATCTTCTTAATTTTACATTTTGTAAGTTTTTATTATTTTATGTAATAAATTTTTATTTATCTTTAAAAAAGTAATTCTCCGGTCATAATTATTAGAAAAATGTTCTTATTTCTCTAGATATTTTGAAAGGATTTAATAAATTCTTTATTATTAAATTAGTGAAATCCAATTAATAATAATTTTTACAGTGATAATAGCTTTTTAATGAAATTATTTATTTTACAAAAAAAAATCAATAAATTACAGAGATATTAACTCCTGGCTTATTTATTATCTTATATTATAAATATGAAATTTTTAGCTTAATAAATTTAATTATTAAATAAATAAGAATTAAAATATAGACATCAGAATTAATACGTGTTCAACAATATTGATAATGTTATTAACTCAATATTAAATCCTACGATAAAACACAACAGTTGTCTGGAAAAGCATGTGTTATACTTGTCAAAATTAGACATAAGCCTCGAAATAATATTAAAGTCGGGCTTTATCCTAAACGAAAGGTCGGTCGACCATAAAGTCTTAACTACCTCCATTCTTTACCCATCTAGATTAACAGTAATTTAGTAGGTCTCACTTACGACCAACTAACAAAACTGTCAGATGACGCAAAAAGCGTGTTGCTAAGGGGTCGACCGTTGCTTCCTCGTTACCACCTTTATTGCCACGTGGCATGGCACCGCCCCCTGAATCAGATACGGACATCTGGTACGTCTATTACCCATGCAAATGGACACGCATCAGATATTGGTGGACCCCGCTTGGAAATAACGACCATCAGCTAACGTGTGTATATTAGCCACGTGTTGTTCCGAAAAACCAGAGCCACCAAAAAGTATGGATGTACTCCTGAAGCTTTCTTTTAAATTTTGTAGTTATTAGTAATAATCATCTATTTAATTTTAATTTTGGTTTTCTTTTAGTTTTAGTAATTACTATTATCATAAATAAAATGTGCGTGACTCACCTATTTAATTATGATAATTTCTTGACCGACACTACTTATGTACAGATAAGTAAGAAAATGATGGGCTCCCAAGACCATGCCAAGTTTCTTGGTTTGGGAACGTGGCACCTATGAGAGTCTTTCATATTATTATAATCAATTTTGTTGCAGCATTTTCCCATCTAATCTAATTTTAATTTTAAAATCAATATGTATTTTTATATATTTTTCAAAATCTTATACTGACTTAATAGATATTATTATTATTTACATAAATATACAAATGATTTATGCCTGAAATAACAAATTTAATCAATTGATTGGTAGTTTCTTTTGTAAAGAGAAAAGGATTTAATTCGTCGAAAAAAGAAAAGAAAGTCCGACCCGCGTGACTTTGCTTTAGTGGCTAGAATGTGCCAGCTGTCGCGAATGGGACCCACTTGATATGCCGGTAATGGTAGTTAGCCAGCAGGTGGTATTTTTTATCCGAACTTTTACTTTTTCAATTCTTTATTGATTCTTTTCCTGTCATCAATCAAACTGACCTCATCCCCACTCAACAATAACATAAGAACCACTGCATACCAGATGGTAAATAAATTAAACAAATAAGGGTATCTGTGTAATTATGAAGTGAAGGTGGGACCAAGGTATATCCTATGATATATTCCATCCATGAATTTTATAACGTACAGGCATATTTCTTGCACCGTCCAATTCCAAGGTTCTTTCTTGACCGTTGGATCTCAGCTTCAACCAAACGTCACCGTATTATTTAATGATGTGGGAGCCAGAGCAAAGACCAACCTATACATTCTACAAGTTTCAAGCGTACATAAAGGATTGAATATTGATATTATTAAATTTTCCTTTCAGAAAATCTTTGGGCCCCACCCATATCTAAACGGACCATCCCATAAACCCTATAAATACACCCCGAACCATCAACCCAAAATCCATCACCAACAAGCAAATCAAAGCATTCAAAGCAAGTTCCCTTCACACATACATTTTCCTTTCTTTAATTCTCTTTTGTAAAGCTTTTTCGCTCTTCTGTTTTTGTATCCAACCATGGCTCCTGATCTTACCAGTGCCAATCTTGCTGCCAATACCAACTCTTTGGTCAAGCAAGCTAGCATCTCAAGCTGTGCATATGTTACTTTCCTGGCTGGTAATGGAGATTATGTGAAAGGTGTTGTTGGTTTAGCCAAAGGGTTAAGGAAGGTCAAGAGTAAGTACCCACTGGTGGTGGCTATCTTGCCTGATGTTCCTGAAGATCACCGTCAGATCTTGGTCTCTCAAGGTTGCATAGTCAGAGAAATCGAACCTGTTTATCCGCCTGAGAATCAGACCCAATTTGCCATGCCTTATTATGTCATCAATTACTCCAAGCTTCGTATCTGGGAGGTACGTGTTTAAAAATGTTTATAAAGTTGCACGTGTTATGTTTATCATGCTACTATAAACTTAACGTGTTTCTTTATGTTTTTGGTTGTAGTTTGTGGAGTACAGCAAGATGATATATTTGGATGGTGATATTCAAGTTTTTGAGAACATAGACCACCTGTTTGACTTGCAAGATGGGTATTTTTACGCTACGATGGATTGCTTTTGCGAGGAAACATGGAGTCATTCTCCACAGAACAAGATCGGGTACTGCCAGCAGTGTCCTGATAGAGTGAAATGGCCTGCTGAACTGGGTCCTAAGCCTCCACTTTACTTCAACGCTGGCATGTTTGTTTTTGAGCCAAATCTCTCCACTTATCATGACCTCTTGAACACTTGCAAAGTCACCACTCCCACTCTCTTTGCCGAGCAGGTAAACTGTTAATATTTTCTGGCAGTCTTACTGTCATTACCTGATGTTTCATTCAGTCTTCTTAACTATATTTGCTTTCTTTGCCTGTCAGGATTTTTTGAACATGTTCTTCAAGGATATCTACAGGCCACTTCCTCTAGTTTACAACCTTGTCTTAGCCATGCTTTGGCGCCATCCAGAGAATTTCGAGTTTGAAAAGGTCAAGGTCGCTCACTATTGTGCTGCTGTAAGTATCTAAACACAGTTTTAACCAATCCAAGTTGTTCTATTCACATAAACCAATAAATCCTCATGTTGTTTACCATGAAAACTTTCAGGGGTCTAAGCCATGGAGGTATACTGGAAAAGAAGAGAACATGGACAGAGAAGATATAAAGACGCTGGTCAAAAAATGGTGGGACATATATGAGGATGAGTCCTTGGACTACAAACATACCGTCAATGCTGCCACCGGTGGTGGTGCAACTGAAGGTGGCCGTCAGCCATTTTTGGCAGCTTTGACGGAGGCGGGAGTCGTTCATTACATTAGCGCACCATCAGCTGCTTAATAACAATTAGTAGCTGCAGAATAGTTACATCAAAACAATTGCTGGCATTATCACTAATAAATAGTACTAATTGTATAGGACTATACAATGGTTTGCTTAACCTAGACAGAAAGGAGAATTTTTTTCTTTTTTTTTAATCCTCCATACATATTATAATGAAAGGAGGATTAATGATTTTCAGTTTGAGTGTGAGGACATTTTATCCCCCCTCGTTGTGTTTTCTGAATCATTTTCAATTAATATATTGTTTATATGTACATTAAACAGTCCCAGCAATCTTCTCTCTTTTCTCAGTCTGTTTCTTAATTCATACCTTAGTTCCTGGATTTTGCTTAACAAGCAATAACTATAATCAAGTATTAGCAATTCTATTCAAGGATTCTGAAATCCAAGAAAGATTACACAGTAAACTTCCCATTAAGATATTCTTATATCGTTCATCAAAATGACCAAATAAATAACAAAGTTCCTCGATCATTATTCTCATTTCTTTTTTGTTTTTTGTTTTTCTATATTGTTATTAACTATCGAGAATTATAGATGGGTTTCTGTTAAGAACTTCTGCATGGTGTTTTGGTTAGATGACACGAACCCAAGAATCCAAAGGAAGCGATAAGTGGCAAAGCGAGCTAGCGGCCACGTTGAAGTGCGTAAAACCTGATCCTTAAGCCCATCTCTTGTTCTCTCTCTCTATCCCCCCTCGCTCTATGTGCATGCGCTTGCAGCATTGCATGCAGTTTCGCTAAACTTATCCGTGTCTTTCGGTTTTATTTATCCTTCCAACGCGTGTCAGATCAACGTCACAGACCGATCGTCCGCCTCTCTAACTAATAATGCACCCAACACTACACGCCAATATCCCAAAAACCAGAGCTTTTCATCCTTCTTCTTTTGTTGCTCATTCATTCGTTATGGCAGCCGTTTTCATCCAAGTTCACCTCTCGTGAAACCTCGTCGATCAGGTACTCCACTGGGTTTTTCCTCCTTTCATTTATTATATTATATCAAGTGCAATCTCAAGCTTGTTCCTTTGTGATATCTGGGATTGATTTGAAGTGTTGTTTGTCCTTATGTGTTTTTAAAACTTATTGCTGTTTCACACTGGTTTCTTTACCTTCATCCGTGATGTTACTCTGATTGGATCTGTAAATGAGCCATCTTTTTAGTTGGTATTGTTCAATGATTAGTAAATGTTAATAGTCTTCCTAGCTTTCGCATGAAAAGATTGGAATTTTGTAGTTAATTTCTTCAAGATATAATATCAAATCAGGTTTGTATGTGTCGTATTTGTTCAGTTGTTGATCTTCGTCGTTGTTTCTGAGCAATCAAGAAAACTGGGGAGTTAAATGTCTGTTGATTTGTTTTCTTTCCGGTATCACTTCAAGGTAATTGAATAGTCACATAATGGAAGACCAGGCCAAGGATTTGGAGAACAAGGAACATGAAAAAAAAAGTGGAAGCTGGATTTGGGATAAAAGCATGGTGCTTGGAAAGAGGATTCTGGTGACTGGTTTTGTGATATCCACTGCGCCAGTGGTTTTTCCACCATTAATGGTTATTTCTGCAATTGGGTTGGCAGCTTCAGTTCCATATGGGGTTTTCTTAGCGGGTTATGTTTGCACTGAGAAACTTATGAGTAAGTTACTTCCTCTTGCGACAGTTCCTGAAGAAAAGTATGATTTTGATGAGGAAAATGAGGAAGAAAAGCTAAAAAGGAGGATCGAGATAAGGCTTGATTCAGATGAGATGGGAAATGAGGAAGAGAAATCATTAAAGCAGGAGGAGGTTAGAAGTGAAGAAATAGGAGAACAGGAAGAAGAGGAAGAACCTTTGATGGAGAAGAGCGATGATAAAGAGGCAGATATATGTGGTATTATGATCGAAATTGAGGAAACCGACGGAATTAGCGGCAGTGTCGAAGATGAGGAGCCGGTGCAGTTGGAAGTGACAAGCGTGGCTATAGAATTGGCTCCGGGGGACAATGATGAAGATAATGAGGAACTAGTAAAGGAGACGACAGGATTGATAGAGAACTTAAGAGATGAGGGCATGGTCGATGACAGAGAAGGCAAGGAGAAGCAGAGTGAAGAACATGTGCATGGAAGAGCAGACGAAGAACTTGAGAAAGACAATAGACTTGCTGGAGAAACTCTCGGACAATCCGCTGATAAAAATGCTGATCCCACCGTTGGCATAAATACCTTGAAAATTGACAATACAGGAGAACAAAACGATAACAGGACAGATGGAGCTGCAGGCCAGAAGGAAGATGATTCTGATAGAAGGGCTGATGAAGAGGATAAGTCTGTGACAAGGGAGGAAGCCACTGTGATGGGAGGAAGAGCACATAATGATAATGGTGCTCATGTTAAACAAGACCTTCACATGGATGAGAAAGCTGCTGCTGATTCTAGTGTAGGTGGGAGAGAAGTTGCAGACAAGAACAGAATCGATGATAAAAATGAAGCTGGCATGCAGTCTACAGATGCTGTTGCACCAAAAGGTAAAGCTGTAGAATCAACTCTTTGAAATAGATTGCACTCAGTATACTCCAATACTTGTCATTCGGCTAATCTTCAAGTTAAGTGATTTGCAGGGTCAACTTACAATCCCCCGAAAGATGCTGATACCTCAGAAGTTCCAGTTGTCAGCAGCAGAAACGATTCTCGTAATGAGGTATGACTTGCTGCTAGTCATAACTTTCTCGTCAAGTTGTTTCTGAATCACATGTTTTGTATGGTTTACTAAAACAAGTGCGGAGAATGCTTCATATCATCTTATAGCTGAAGAATCAATTAAGAGTTACGGACTTGAGGCTTAAGCCACATTGTTTCATTTGCATTGGAAACGAATCATGGGAGAATGATTCACATTTAAGTGGAATAATCTTCATAGAGCTACTAATCTTATTCTGAATCAGGTGCTGTACAGTGAGGAGAAGATATGGAAAGAGATGGATGCGGTGCGGAAAATAGTTGGATATACAGCTAGACGAAAGGCAACTTGCATGGAGGAACTCAAGGCTCTTTATATTTTCACTGGAGTTGAGCCACCCGCTTCTGTCAAAGATCCATGGGACTTGGTGGAAGTTAACAACAAGCTCAAGTTTCTGATGTCTGTGATTGGAGTGAAATAGACATTTGAGGCTGTGGAGAACCTGATTCTGAATGCTGTGTGTGTTTATATGAAGATCTTCATCATCCTAAATGATGTGTTTGTGTGTGGGGTAATAAAGGCTGGTTTCCGTGACATTTTTCTGGTGCTTGAATATGAATGTCTCTGCATAATTTACCAGCTTCTCATCTCATTAACATGGTTCTTGCCATACAGAATCATTCTCCTGATTGACAGGTTCTCAAGTTTTGATGGAAGTTGACCTTCTGATCGGATCAAAGTGTCTGGCATGCAGTCCTGGGGCTATTCGAACTTGCAACCTTAAGGGATCATGACTATAGGCATATTAAATAATACATATTTCTTTTAAATTAAAATGGAAGAAAATTATAAACTAATTATTAATAGGATTTATTTTTAAATAAAATTTATTAAATAAATAAAATATTTTTCATAAGCAATTAATATAAATGTAAATATATAAAGCTTCCAAGTCAACAATGGAGGAAGCCCGTGTTATCTATTCTCGATATCGCTAATCAGCGTCATCGGCGGAGATAGCACGCCTCCACTCTACAGACGTTTTCTACTGATTCTCATTCTCTCCGTCTCTCTTCTCTTTCTGTTTTTCTTTTCCCTGTTTTGTTTATACGTGTAATCGTATATTTAATAACGTTTGTTGAATTCTTGAATGAGAACTCCGCCATCGTTGCTTTCATTAGCGATTGATACTGCTGTTCTTAATCTTTCTCACTTCTCCGATCTCTCTTCTCTCGCAGATCATGTACTCTTAGATCTATTTGTGGTACCCCTTCTTTTCTTCTCTTTTATTTATCTTGCCAAGTTTGTACCTTTGAACTGGGTTGTTTGTTTTCTGATTCTGGGTTATGAGAAATTTGTCAATTTCTTTTCTAGTTTTTATGGGTTTTCTTCGTGTTTGGTTGATGGGCATTTTATATTTTTTTTAATGTTTATAAATGGGATTGATTTTTCATTAATAAATAAATCAAATTTTTTGAACAGGAAGAACTTGCTAGGGTTCAGAGCGGCGAGAGTTTTAGATATTTAGCTTCAGAAATGTGAAAATTTGTGTTTGGTTTATCAAATTTTTAGGTATTTGTTCTAGCTTGCTTTGATTGTATGTTAACTATGCTTATGCTGAATCTCAAGCATAGTTCGTGGATTCTAACATCACTGAATTGAGCGAGATTCTCTAAATATCTAATTTGATATGTTTTTAGACATTGCAGGTTTGATTATGGCTGAAAAGTTGCCTATGAAGTTCTAATCTAGGATTATTGCATAATCATGAAATCCCTTTTCTGTTTAAAATTTGTTTTGTTGATCCACTTTTTGATGAATTAAGTTCAATTTTTTAGGCTGATTATTGTCTTAATATTGCTTTGTTCTTAATTCCTGTCCTACCTTTGCTGGCCTCAAGCCATGAACTCATTTTAGAATTCAGATGGCTATGACAGGTTGGACTGCTTGCATGGTTTGCAACTCATTTTAACTGTTAGATGAGTGTTCATATGTAAACTTTACTTGCAAAATGGTGAATCATTTGAGAGCGCGGCACATGCTATGCTGGTGATGAAGTGTACATCTTTTGCATAAGCTATGCTAGTGCATGGTGCTTACACATCCGCTGCCTCTTTATGTCGGTGGTGTTATTTTCATACTGGCTTGTTATTATCCATTATTCTTTTGAAGTTTTGATTGATAGCGTATTGCGTTGGTGTAGTGATAGTGGTTTTATTATTGAGCAGAGAACATTGAAAGCTGGAAAGCTAAATGAGAAAGTTCTGAATCTCTTCATAGCAACTGGCAAAGAAGAGGTCCTATCAGTTATCCAGGCACTGAATATCCGACATGTCCTCACACCTGTCCTTCCTACCAGTGAGTTATAGTCAAGAACTTTTGATTTTACAATCATGGGTAGCTGTGAGGTAATTTCCAGATAGTTTACTATTGGCATACTGTTTTCTTTATAGGATGTTCTGAGAGATTCTAAGAAATAACTGCATGAGAAGCGACAAAATTTTGACTGAAGCAGCGATGACATTCTAGGAGGCCAACGAATCCTTATCTGTTATTTCAGCAAGATGTATGTGTGACACTAACATCAAGGACTGAATTTAACACTGTAATCTGAGTACACCTCTCAGACCTGACTGTGACCTTGATGCACCACCACAAACCTTGAAGCCAGCTCAAAGGAACAGTAGATATGTAAATGCAGTAATGAGTGTTCCAGCTAGGGCCGTTACGTCCAGCAATGGTTGGTCCTTGTCTGCTAGCAGCACTTAAGTTATCTGGGGAAGATAAGCTAAGGCGGAAAACCATGGAGGATCTATGAAGCGGAATGCGTGCTAAGGTTGATTGTGCTCACCTTGGGGCTTGGAGTGAAAACTTGGCTGCCATACGCATGGAGAGAAGATAGAGGTGATGCAATAGAAAGCTTGAAGAAGGAATGGGAAGGTATGAAGCTGATGGAGGAAGTTGTTCCGTTCTTTCAATTGGGTGATGTTGCCACGCAGAGCGCCCACATCAAAATATCGTGTTGCCGAGCTTGCAACACTAGGAAAGCAGAAGTTGGGTGCAATACATTCCGTGGCGAATCGTGCTGCGGATACCATGTTGGAGTGAGTCAGGATATGGAAGGCAGTTGAATCTAGATTTTCTCCAGTATTATGATGGCTGGTCTGATCTTGATCTTCTCATGCATAGCCCTGAATAGTGGTATAATAATATATCTTGAATGCAATCATCCAGGAAATGACAAGGGAAAGCGATGCTTGCTTTCATGTTTAGTCGCGTGACTTGTGAGATGCTGGCCTGGTGCCATTGTTACTTGTGATGTGGGCTGGAAAGTGGAGATTATCCTTTCTGCTTGTGGATTTGACTCAATTAATAGACATGTTCCAATCACAGATTTTGCATGTTCATGAGTCAAATACCAAAATATCTCTGTTTTGAACATTATTACTGTATGAAATTCCAGCAGAAGCTGTCATGATTATTGCTGTATGAAATTCCAGCATAAGCTGTCATGCTCTTCCCCAATAACATCACTACAGTCTCTCATCCCAACTCTACAAGAAACCTGGAACTTAAATTTTCATACATTCTTGAGTTAGATACATCTAATCAAAGCTGAGGGAACTCTCTAACGTAGCGATAACTTGGTACTTCACTACAAGTAAAAACGTGACATAGTTGATAAAGTTCAAAACAGGAACTTCACGACATGGGTCTGGCAGTTGCATGTACTTGCATGTCTGGAGCAAGCAATGAACGTGTTCAAACTCCAAGGATTGACCCCATGTTTAAATCTTGAGTTTATAAGATACCCGACTCACCAAACCAATGAGAGCTGAACTTTCACAAGCCAATATCAGATTGGGAGGATGGAAATGGAAGGGTATGTTTTTCAACGGCAAGAAGAGAGAAAGAAAGAAAAACATTAAAAAGGTGCGGGAGTTAGTTTCAAAATGGTAATTTATGAAAGTGAGAATCTTATGAAAAAGTAAATAGAATTTGGATACTTTATGTCAGAGAAGAAGCCACCTTTTGTGGCACTATTGAATGAGATACCTATAATATGAAATGACATTCATGCTTTTTATAAGTGTTTTATTCTTCTTTAGAATTGATGCTAGTGCTTGACTTTATATAATAAAATGATTCTTTTTCTGAGTAGCACTCATATAATCTCTTATTTGTCACTTTTCTATTGGTTTTCAAAGAATTGAAGATAAAAGTATTCACATCTTGTACAACTTCAAATTGTATTCAATAAAATTATTCTAATGATTTCAATGTAATTCATACATTATTCGATGTTATAAAAATAGATTAAATGAATCCAATTTAAGATCAATTCTTGGAAACTTATCTTTCTTCTTAAGTAAATTCTTCAACTCTAACCTTACTAAACTTGATGTAATGAGACATTATTCAATGTGGGCTTATCTTTAACAATCCTCAACTCATAAATAAAGATCTTATATTAAAAATATATAATAATGTCTTCATTAATCTAAAATCCAAATTATATGATTACCCAACAGATAAACATGACAAAAATCCAAGCCCTTTTAAGTTATTGTCATGAACTCATATGTTACTGTGTATATATACACTATACACAGCTCTGGCTTCAACTGCAACTATTTCTCTACATGAAACCAATGGTTTTTCATTTTTTACAGCAATAAAAAACAAAAGAGAAAAGGAACAACAGTAATGGATGTTGCAGACAGGCTCGGAAGGATTCAACAAGAAGTAGAAATGGTGGAAAATGACAAGTTACGAAGAGAGCAAAGGTTAAATGCTTTCTGGGAACATTTACCAGCACTTGACCCAATTCTCATAAGGGATCATATGCTTCGTTTAAAACGACAGATTTGTAATCTGGAGAATCGAAAGAGATTGCTGATTCAAGAACAACAAGAGCTTATCGTTCAAGCCGTTGTTCTTTACCATCATCAACCCTTCAAGTCACCAACTTCTTCTGCTGCTGCTGCTACTGCAACTAGTACAGCTTAGCTTATAGAAAAATATATATATATATTTTCCTTTGATCTAATAATCTTATGGGTTTTTGTTAAGCTTTTGTTCAGTTTTTATTGATTATGATATGATCATCTCAAGCTTTTGATCATGGCTAGCACCGGCAATTTGGCTAATGCAGTGAACAAGACATGCAAACATACTTTCCCTATAGCCTTGAAATTTATTTGTTCAGATTAGGTTGATGTAATGAATCAAATTATTTTAATTTTGATTTTAAATATTCATTATTTTTAATTCTCGAGATAAATAATGATTTAAAATTTGAATAATGTTTTGATATGATAGTATTGTTGAAAATGGTGGGTTGATTAATAATTTTATACTAATATTTGTTTAGTCCGAAGCATGATTATATGTAATTATGATAAAATATTTTTTGATAAATAAGATTTTGATATCATATTTAAAAAAATATTTAATATAAGAATTTAAGTTGATAATAAAATTTAAAAAATAATTTTATATTTCCAATAATAAACTTGCTTTTTAATTTACATCTATATATATATATTAACTTGTGTTTTAATTATCTAATATATATTATTATCATTTATGGAAAAATTATTGAGTAAATTTGATAATTTATTTTACATTTCATGATATTTATTGAAATAAATGATATAATTATTTATGCTCAATAAGCATGATGGATGTATAATAATAATAATAATAATAATAATGTGACAAATTTATTCAATCTAGAGAAAATAATAGAAAAAATGAGTTTTTGGTTTGAATTTGTGTAAAAAGAAAAAGATAAAATAGGAAGAATGTTAAAAGTGGAAGTGTATCTCTCAATCATGAATTTCTGTCTTTTATGTTTAAAAAACAAAAAAACCAATGTTATGTTTGAAAATGATTATCTCATCTCGTGTGTTATTGATTAATGAAAATCTGTCTATTACTCTTATTGATTAATGAAATCATTATGTAAATTTGATTATCTCATCTTGTGTATAGATAGTAAAAATATTTTATATTAAAAATAAGTCTGACAAGTGTTTGTCATGATATTTTATTTTTGAATATCATTTAAAGAACATTAGGAACATACTTGTGGATATTAAAGTATTTTATTCATCACACCCTAAAATATATAAATACATAATAAATATGAAATATATATTATATTTTCAAGTGGCAAAAACCTTCACCCGTAACAAAAATTACTCTTAAAATTTAATTATTTTCTATATCTATGAAATTCAAATTTAAAAATAAATTTAACCCAGTAATTTGCATAATTTTTTATACACATATATTAGTTTTTTAAATATAAAAACTTACTTATTTCTCGTAATAAAAACAAAAATATACCTTATCCCTTATATTTCTAATACTTGAAAGTAAGTGAATATGTGCCGGTAAGATTCATTTGGATCGTTAAGTCTGAGGAGATAGCATACTGTAGAACCTGATAAGACAGCACACTGTAGAACTTGACAAGGTAGCACACCTTAGAGCTTGAGCACCCATACAAGAAGAAAATAACATAATGTTGACAAACAAGAAGAAAATTATCTGATATGGCAGACCAGTCTCAAGCAGGATTAATCCTGTGCACTTAGAGTTGATATTGTTAGGGAGATCAAGTAATTTCCCACTTAAAATTACAATCAGTATATATTGATTCAATAATTCCTAGAAAAGATTGTAAAATAATCTTCTAAGACAGAATTACCTTTCTAAATAAATTCCCAAAAAATTTGAAAGGGTCACATGTGATCCCATTTAAAGTCCAGTCTTCTTAGACAGAATTTATTTACACAATATAATTCATAATAAACAAACTTGAAAAATAAATATTAAATACTATTAAAAGAAATAAATTCAGAATAAAAGAAAATAAGGAAAGAACATACTCGAAAAAATTTGATAACAGAGTTTGGCCAATTTTTGCCTAGTCTCCGAGCACCGCTCTAGCAACCCGCTCTTATTAATATTGGAGAAGGATTTTTGTTTTTAGGATCGAAAAGAACGAGGGGGGAGGGTCCTATTCATATGCCCCCTCTCAATTTTTGCCAATTTTCCAATGCTGGATAATTTGGCTAACGATCAACAAATCTCCACCTTAGCCTAATTTTATCCTACCAAATACAAATCTTCTCAATCAAACAAAAATAAAAACGATCTTTGCAATGCCTCTAACTTGCACCTTGGGATGCCAATTCAAATGTGCAGAATATTGACCAAGTCCAAACTGTCACATCCGTACACATAGGCCTCGTAGTATGGGTGTGTGCATGACAATAAGATTGAATGCATATGTGATATAGAAGGAAAAGATGTTAAGATGATGAATTTATACGATACATGTATTCGTATTTAAATAGTGAT
>CANYBF010309212.1:0-28590 GCA_948192965.1 Dalechampia spathulata
TGTAAGAGTTACTATCTTATGCCATATCTAATCTCTAATTTAGTTTTCATGTGTTTTGATGCAAAGATCTTCTCTTGGTTTGCTGATTTAAATAAAAAATTTTAAATTTCTTCCACTGCTTAATAATATAGCAAACCAACATTTTCCCATATTAATTGGTTAATTACATTGTATAACATGGACATTTATATTTCATACAACACTCTCATCCCTTCTTAATTGGTGATTGTGGGTGAGTTGGTACCTTATACTCCATTTGACTTCTCAAGAACATGAGTCTGCCTTCATCACGTACTACCTAATATTATGAACTATAAATGATTCCTTGACCTTATAGATGTAAGGTATAGTCTTGTATTAGTGATTCCATTTAGTTGGATAGGTATGTGGACATTTTAGTGGGAGACCTTAGCTTGTTTTACTAGACCAAATCCTATGTAGCTAACCTTAACAACATTCTAATTTAAGATCCCTTATATTGCATGCTTTGTGGATTTATGCCTTATCATAGTAGTAGATTTACCTCAATTTGACCTATTTTCTCACCTTAAATTATTATGCTAAGAATCAAAATTCTAAAAAGGTTGAACAACCTTAAGGCTAATAATTAGCATTCTCTTATTATAGCAATATGGTTATTCTAAAATGCTATCAAAATTTCACTATCATCCTTTATATGATCAGGCAATGATCAAACTTTTGCTTACCTCATATGTTGAGAGTTTTATGCCTTGAGTTCTTATTATAACTCTAAGCTAGTAAGCCACTTAGAAGATTTTGGACTAACCAATCTTTATGGAGTTATAAGGGTGGTAATTGTTGTGTGCTATATGTTCATTAACCATTTCATGTTTTCTTTCAAACACACATACATGCATACTCATGAAATTTTCTCTAACTAATCTCTTTTTATAGCCATAACATCAAATGTTTTCTAGCATAGACCATGCATACATCTTACGTGCCACATCACATATATCAGAAAAACAAATATATACTCATGTATCCATGTTAATTCTCTCTATTGTGTGTAGAAAATAATAAACCCTTAATATACTACATCACCTTTTGACAAAGTTCACCTAACTTTGGATAAGACTTCACCTACTGCTATGCAAGAGTTGATAAACCAATCCATGGAGAAGCTATTGTCTATTGACTTTAAAGCCCCTCTCTAATAGCATATCAAGGAGGCCTTCAACCTTAAGGATTTTATAACCCTACTAGCTTTGATCAAGGATGAGTGGAAAGCGACCAATTTTTATAACATAGAGATAGATGGTGACATTGCACTTCAGATTCATGACAACCATAAAATTAAGATTTTTACACTGGAATAAAAGATAGAACAACCATGGTCTATCATGAAGACCAAAAGCATGGAGCATGACTTAGATTTTGAGGAGTTCTTTATTTGAGCTATTAAAGGGATGCCTACCATGTTTAAGCTCTTGGATGTTCCTAGGTACATTGGGGTTGAGGATCAAAAAAACTATTTGAAGACTTATACCATGATGATGAAGACCACTAACTTATTGGATGAGAAGCCTCTTTGCATTGCATTTTGTAAGCAATACAAGTTAAGTCCTGATTTGATGTGACTCTACTAGATCTCAAGATGGTAGAGTAGAAGCATAATAAGTCTTTTATGGATTAATTTAGTAAATGGATGGGTAAGGCTGCATTGGTTAAATAGAAGCTATCAAAATCTAATATGATTAATAAGCTTATTATAAGATCATTGCCACTTTACCAAGATAAGTTGAAGTATCAGATGTTCCATACCTTCAAAGATACTTACGCAATTGGCTAAAGGATTGAGTAGATAAAGGGGCTAAAGAAGAAGGAGCCTTCCTTATCAAACCCAAAGCCACCACTTATACACAAACACCACACAAATCTCTCCATATAAATATATTGTAACCACCTAGTAGAATACTCTAAAATACCAACCAACCTTAAAGGTTATCGAATCTTACAATGCCACTTTCCAAGATCTTCAAGAATCTCTTAAAAGCTAAACTCATCAATCCACTTGAACAAAACTTCCAAACACTACCCCCAACCATAAGACATTAAGACCTACTATCATGATCACTAATTCCATGGCCATAATACTAATGACTACCGCTCCCTCGAGCTAGTCATTTAAGATCTCATTAATTTAGTAAGCTTGAAGATCTTGAGAAATCTAAACCCTCTATTAAGATAAACTCATTACTTAACTACTATAAAGCTAACCATACCTACATGATCCAATTAGGGTTCTCATAATCTCTGGTTCATAACTCCGATGGCTAGATTGCCTACTATTAGCTTCAGCCCCAATGGTGCATTTGATATTGATGCCATAGATATCTAATATGGTAGTATAGAGGATGAGTCTGTAGCCATTTAGAAATCTAATAAGTTAGAATTGGTATGGGCTTAGAAACTGATAAAGGGTAAGTCAATTTAGACTCCCAAGGTAGGCTAACCAATGCTTAAATGTTATAAGTAGTAGAAAGGTGGTTTAGTGCTAACAAGATATCTTTTCAGGTTTATAACATTACCTTAGGTGG
Organism: Dalechampia spathulata; assembly: GCA_948192965.1. Taxonomy (NCBI): domain Eukaryota; kingdom Viridiplantae; phylum Streptophyta; class Magnoliopsida; order Malpighiales; family Euphorbiaceae; genus Dalechampia; species Dalechampia spathulata. Next base: position 2,562 of record CANYBF010309212.1, read on the forward strand.
TAAAGTATTTATGCCTCTTAATTTGGAGAAGAAGTTGGATACTCCTAAGAAACTGATAGAGGCTAAACTTGCTATGAATGAAGTTGGTCTTAATAATACACCAGTCCTGTAACATGTTGATAAAGGAAAAGAAGTTACTCAACTTGAGAATTAAGTTATCTAGCAATTAAAGATGTAAATAAACATCAATTTTTAAGACTTGGTGCTATTCTTCCAATAACATTGATGAGTCATCATTGAAGTACTTTTCAACATGAGAATTTCTCCTTCTACCATTGTCTATAGCATGAAGAGTCAGTTGGTGAACAAAGAGTTAAAATCCAATATAATCACTTTCTTTAACATGAATTTACCAGTCGAGGGTATGTGTCATAATAAGGCACTCTTCCACTCCATATATCATGGTATATGATGGCTCTAGTATTAATGTTTGTCATCTTAAGGTGCTACCAATTCTTGGATTTAGATTTTTGGTTTGAAGCTATTTATGACTATCATCAAAATGTATGATAAGGTAAAAGGGAGGTTATTAGTACCTTCATTACAGCTATACTGGTTAAGCCAATTAAGTTAATTATAAAGTTCATAGTTCTAGACATTCCAATATTCTTTACTTTATTATTGGGCTGGTCGTGGTTCCATCCACTAAGAGGTGTGCCATCCACCTTACATCAAAAAATTAAATTTCTATACGAGGAGGGTGTGTTGATCGTTACTGTTGATGATGAGGTTGTTTTAGCATGCATTAGAGAAGATGTCCCTCTCATGACTAGTTTTGATATTATTATTAGTTGAAAACCCAAGCCATGCTCATACCAACCAAGCCCTACTGTGAGGAGAATGATGCTTAACATAAACTTTATTTTTGATAAAGGATTATGCCATTATTAACGAGGTCCAATGGAGTTCAATATTCTTTTATCTATGTGGGAGGAGAAATGCTACATCAAGTTTGATCCTTACACTTTGGACAAGCTAGAGGAGTGTAAGATGATTGCTTTTGTCCAAAGGGAGACCAAGTATGATCAAGCTCTTGAGTTATCATACTTAGATGATTTCTTTGATTAGCAGTTCACCATCTTTGATGATATTTATGATCTATCAGCCTTGATGGAATCTAAGAATGTTATTGTCACTTTATCCTTCATCAACTCTAATGATGATTTTTAGATCTTTGGAGATGTTTTTGATCTCTTTATTGGTCATCTTGGCTTGGAACTTACTATAGACATTATATTAGAGACCAAGCTGCAGAGTTTGGATATGGGCGATCTGATGCTTTAAAACTCTACAAGACATTGCTACACTTATGGGGAGTATATTTGATGAGATTTTATATGAGAACAATGATGTCCTTATTTCTGTACTTTTTCAATGATGATGTAATCTCTTTAAAATTCAATGTAATGAAAAATAGTTTTGCTTATTTTTATGATGTATATCTTGATGACATTATGCATGAACATGAGTATTTTTGACATTAAAGCATCATACATTAAAAATGTAAATATTAGCATTGATGAAAAGCCTTATCTTCTTTAAATTTCATTAGATTTAACTCTTGATGAGAGAACATGAATTATTAAAGTGTTGAAATAACATATAAAAGCCTTTGCTCTTAGCTATAAAGACTTATCGAGTGTATTGTGGAACATAGAATTTTAATTAAGCCTAAGTTCAAGCCTATTTAGTAGAAGTTACATTGATTTAAATCAAAATGGGCTCAAGAGGTTAAGGAAGACATTTAGAAGTAACTGGATGCAAAGTTCTTAGAAGTGGTTGACTATCTAAAGTAGTTGGCCAATATGGTTCTAATACCCAAGAAGGATAGTAAGATGAGGCTCTGCGTAGACTATCAGTATTTGAATAAAGCATGCCTAAAAGATAACATTCCTTTAGCTTACATTGATGTCCTAGTTGATACTATAACCACCAGTGCTATGTAGTCATTTGCAGATGAGTTTTTCTTGGGTACAATCAAATTCTCATGACCATCATTGATAAGGTGAAGATAACTTTCATCATGGAATTGAGGACCTATGTTTACATGATCATGCCCTTTGGTTTGAAGAATGCCTGTGCTCTCTATGAAAGAGCTGTAATAACTTTATTACATGATTTGATCCATAAGGAGGTTCTGGTCTATGTGGATGATATGATAGTAAAGTCTCCCACTAGAGAAGAGTATACTTCAACTCTTGACAAATTTCTCATATGGGTTGAATAGTATGGGCTCAAACTGAATCCAAAGACGTGCATATTCAAGGGGTCATGTTATTAGTTAGAGGGGTAATGAAGTGGATCTAAATAAGGTGAAGTCAATCCAAGATATATATATTCCTAGAATTGAGATCAAAGTTAAGGATTTTTTAGGGTAGTTCTAGTATATCAATAAGTTTATTGCTAAACTCACTACCATGTATAATCCAATCTTCAAGCTTTTGACGAAGAACTAGCTTTTTGTTTGGGATAAGAAATGCCTATTTGTATTTAAGAGAGTGATGCATTACCCTTTAACCTATTGATTCTATAGCCACCTTGGTCTGAAAAAATATTATTGCTCTATCTAGCCTTAAAGGAGGAGCTAGTGGGGGCGATGATAGCCTGAGAGAATGAAGTTAGAATTGAGCATATCATCTACTATTTAAGTAAGATATTTTTACCAATAAAATGTAAATATAACACTATTGAAAAGTTGTGCATGGTTATAGTTTGGGTTACTAAGAATCTTACGAATTACTTTAAATTGTATCAAGTGTATGAGATCTCTAAGGTTGATCCTATGAAATGATTGTATGAAAATCCATTGGTGGGAAAGCTTTCTAGATGGCTGATCTTATTATTTGAAATTGATATGTAGTACATTGTTAAGAAAGTCATTAAAGGTAGAGTAATTGTTGAATTCTTAGTATCCAAGGCAGTGGATGATTCTGAAACTTTTAAACTAGACTTCTTTGATGAACACTTAGGATCAGTGAATGTTTAATAATGATAAATACATTTTGACAATATAGTTAATAAAAGAGGTATAGGTATAAGAGTTATGCTAGTCATTCTAGAAGGTGAATTGATTATGCTTTCAAAATGGATAAGCTTTCCAATTACTAACAATATGGCTAAATACAAAGCATGTCTATTTGGACTAAAAGTTTTGTGAATGATTGGTGCCCAAGAGGATGAAGTATTTAGTGATTCGATGCTTGTGATTCACTTTTCCATGACTGAGTGGGATGTCAAGAAGAGAGGCTCAATCCTTATACTGAATACATGAAGCCCATGATTTATAATTTTAGTCACTGCAAGTTCATTCATACCTCGTAAGATGAGAATCAGATGACCGATGCTTTGGCCTCATTGGCTTCAATGTGTGAATGACCATATAGTTAGATTCAACCCCTGATCATTGACCAATCAAGGATCCCCTACTGTATGGGTGAATAGGTTATAACACTAGACCAACAAAAGAGGCTCCATGGTATACTAATATCATGAATTTTTTAAGAATTGGTGCTTACCTAGAATATGCAAATAAAACTGATAAGCTGGCTTTGTGAAGGCTAACAACTAATTTTACTTAGCATCAAGGTGTTATCTATAAAAGAATAGTCAATGGTCTATAACTTTGATGAATTTTAGGGAAGGAGATTGACCTAGTCATATAGACAGTGCACACTAGTGCTTGTGCATCTTATATGAATGAATTTGCTCTATATAGAAAAGTCTTACACTAAGGTTATTTTTGGTTTACCATGGAGATAAACTTCATATAGTTTATCCAGAGTTGCCATGAATGTCAGCTACATGGAGATATAAGTCACATCCCATTGGTCGAATTATAGAATTTGATGACATCATGATCTTTCTTAGCTTGGGGAATTGATATTGTGGATGAGATTCATCATAATTCTTCTAATGGTCATTGATATATATTGATGGTTATTGACTACTTTAAATGGTTAGAGCTTGAATATTGTAATGAATTGGTGCAAAGTAGGTTGATAAGTTGATAGAGAAGAATCTCATATGTTGATATGAGGTCCTACATCACTTGGTGTCTAATAATGGAGTGCAATTCTAAAGTAAAGTGATTGATCTACTAGAAAGATATGAGATTGAGCATCACTAATCTTCTCCATATCACCCTTAAGTTAATGGGGCAATTGAAGTGGTTAATAAGACAATCAAGAAAATCTTAGCCAAGATAGTGCAAACTTATCAAGATTAGCATGAATAGTTACCATATGCTTTATGGGGTTACAGAACCATTGTAATAAGTCTTATGGGTGCCACCCTAATTCTTTAGTTTATGGGATAGAAGTTATATTGCTAGTCAAAGTAGAACTTAAATCAGTTTATATTATCTTGGAGGCTCAATTGCTAGAAGTTAAGTGGAAAAGAGCTAGACATGAGAAGCTCATAACCATTAATGAGAAATAGTTGAATGCTTTGTATCATTTATAGCTTTACAAGAAGTGTATAATGCATTTAACAAGAAGGTCAAGCTTGTTTCTATTTTGGAGGGTGATCTAATTCTAAATTAAGTTAGAATGACTATTCATAACCCACATGGGAAATTTAGACTTAATTGGGAAGACCCATGCTTGGTTTAGAAGATTCTCTCTGAAGTCATTGTCTGTATCTTAGATTTAGAAGGCAACCAGTTTTCTGAACCTATCAACGTTGATTAATTGAAGAAATATTTTATTTAAAGTAAAAGGAAAAATGAAAGCTAAATAAATAAAAATAAAATGTAGACTTGATGAGTTAAAAATCTACTTGGATGACTCATGTAAAAGCTAAAGCTTGAAGCAAAAGGAGAGCATTAAAATATTTAATCATAAAATCTCATCAGAGATTGGCTAGCGATAAAAGTTAGGTTTGATGCATATTAAACATTTTATGTTAGTCTTAACATTTTTCATGTAATATTTTAATCTCATTAATGCAAGTGGAACACATGTCACAGTTTAGTACAGGTATGCTAATGATGCACATGATACATAAATAATTAATTAGTTACCATGCTTAAATAATAGCTTAAATAATTCAATGATGCTTGAGAATATATGCTTGTGATTTAAGATTTTATGCATGAGGTTGTAGGAATTGTTATGAATATGTATGTTAATATGGTGGGAAAGAGAGTTTTATGTGTATGTAATATTTTATAATTTAATTATGGGTGAGAATATTATAGGTATATTTTGTAATATGGTTAGAAGGTAATTATACAATTAGAACATTGGTGGATGTATAAATATTATCATATTGTAAGTAGAATGAATATGAATGGAGGTATATAATAGATTTATATATATTACTGATTAGTGGAATAGAGATATATGTATATTATATGTAATAATAGCAATTTAGATAAAATAAAATTTAGAAAAAAGAGGGAGAGAGGAGTGATAAGATGTTAGAAGAATGCATGTCTTGGTGGGGGGTGGATCTTCCTCTTCCTTTCAGTTTCTTGCTTTCTTTCTCCTCACCATTCTTTCTTTGATATTGGAAAATGCCTCCTTGCATGCCTGACCGTGTTTAGTGTGTTGTGAAAGAAGAACTTTGGTTACAAAGGGACTCGTAAGGAGGTGACTACTACTTCACCTCAGAGATAAGATAAAAGCAAAGGCATAATAGGTTCGTGCTAGACCCCACAGTTATCTATATACAATCTAAATATTGGAATGAGATCCAATATACATATATATGAATGAATGTGTTAGTTTGCATACATCTACATACCATTTTGCATAACATCTATCTTACATCATTCATTCATTCATTCATTCATAACTACATGGCATAATGTGTGTGTATACTTAACCATAAGTACTACTAGTCATAAACACAAAACATATTCTTTCTTTTGTTACATATAATTTTGTTGCTAACAGTCTTTATAGTATAAAATCCAAACCGTAATGCAGAACCCATAACTTGTGTACATCATCTGTAGCAGATCTAACACTAGGGATTTCTACTAGCATGATCCAACAACATGGCCATGTCATCTCTACATGCTCCAGAAAGAAATATAACAGTTATCCTCTATTAAACTCAAGCAATGATTGAGGGATAATCTATTTATGGTCATACTGATAATAGACTTTAGTAGGAATATAATGGGTGCATACTCTTAATCCTGATAATGGAATACATTTGATGTTTGTCCTCGTTATCATATGCTATCTATGCTACCAAGGACAAGTCCACTTGACCTTACTCTTAGGGATGACCTTCATCGACTCGACCCAACCATCAAAGGTTAGAGTCCTCACCTCGTTGAAGGTGTAGCCTCTCCTCACACGGTTATAAGGTGTGTATCTCTATGGATCACTTGTTGGTGGTGTTAGAATGCCCAACTTCTCTTGAAGCTAGATCTATAAAAAAAGGAGAAAAATAAAAAAAACTCATTTAGTTGAAAACCTTGCAAAAGGCCACTTAGGGAAAAATTAAATCAATCTACTAAATTAAAAATCCAAAGTGGTAGTTTAGATAAAAATTAGGGTCTATAAAAGATCACAAGAGCTTAATGAGTCAAAAACCTTATAAGAGGTGATTTATGTAAAAATTAAGGCAAAAGTACAACTTTTCTAAGTTAAAAACCTATAAAGGTGGCTTAGAAGGCATACCTGCAATAATAACAGGCTACCATTAAAGTACCTATACTAATCCTACTTCATTTTATCTATTCTAAGGATTGTCTCTATCATAATCATTAAAAAAGGGTCTAACCTTGCTCTATTTAGTTGACTATAGGACTAGTCATTAGAACCCTATGGTTGGATAGGTCAATAATCAAAAATTATGTTAGCAATTTGTATGTAGCCATTCTTAGTTATGAGGGGGTAGTCACCATCTTATGGTTGCATAGCTAAAAGATGGTGGTGAAATCTACAAAGCCCTTTATAGTTAGCAATGAGCCTATCATGTTAGAGCTAACGTTGAATTGCCCTGATTAGATAAGGGATCACCTCATGGATAGACACGAGCATTATAAGTGCTATTGCCATGCTATAAGTGACTCTACTGATAATAGCAAACTCATTGTACATTGGGTACTGCTCCACATGTGAAAATCAAAAACATGAGTCAATGGATCCTAAAATTACATCATTGCATGTAGAAAAGTGGAATTAATGGAGATTTATTGGAATATCTTTAGATACTACAACATGAACTCACTCAATCAACCCCACTTTGTATCGCCCCACTAGTGAGTAGTAGAATAAAAAGCAAATAGTGACTGCTAAGGCATGGTCTATTCGTGTAAGGAAGAACATAATTGTTATATTTTGATAAAAGAATAGATACATAAGCATTTTTTGCATAAAGATGAAAGCAAATAGACATTCAGGTTTCACTAATAAATTTAAAAAACATAATGTTTGAGCCATTATGAGCATCCAAAATTTGTACACTAACAACCTGAGTGTACTAAGTTGATTAGCCATGCAAGGCTATATTAATCTATATTACTAAGTGTTCTAGCATAGAAGTTAATAGAGTTACCATGCCATGCATGTGGAGTTGGGTGTCACATTTTCTCTGTGCACTATAATTATTTGATTGCCCCTTATTTAGGTTAAGACTATTAGGTACATCAATGTTATAATGCTCTAGGTAAATAGTCAATTGAGAGATCTCTTTATTCATCTCTCGAGTCATTTGAGCATAATGATCATAATCCTCTTACATAAGCATATAGACATTTAAGTCATGCATACAAACATGGTGGTCATGAACACAATCATAATAGGTACATAGTTGAATTCAAGCATCTTAGCGTTGTGATGGTAATGCAATCTAATCAATCGTCAGGTCGCATTAGCCATTGCATCTTAAGGCACCTGTATAAGTCAAAACAAGGTTAGATCAATAAAATCATAAACATGCTAATGCACTATAGTTGCTTACATTAGTGGTATTTAGTAGATCAAACTCAATCACCTCGCTTATTAGCACTAAGAAGAATGTCTTATATGGGTGGCCTAGTGCATTATAAGTGTAGATGTACAGATTCTGAGGCCACATTAGTTGACCCTTAACAAAGCCATAAGGATGCTTATAACCAAGTGTTACATTAAAACTACTAAGCTCTGGTCTTAGTGGTATCACTCTAGATATAACATTATATGCTCTCTTTGAGGTACCACCATCTTGAAAACTCTTAATAACCAATGAACCATAGGGTCCTCTCCTAACATTATAAGAGCCATGTTTGGTACTAAATCTGCTAGCTCTATCATGCTATCCTCTACATGTAGATAGCTCTATAATCCCTAGCAGTTGCATCTGTATGAAAGTTTGATAGTCCACTAGTGACTCTAACAAGCGCTATTGCTTGGAAATGCTAATTACAACAACCATAGCCTCTAGATCAATATCAACACATGATGACCAAAACATAGCATGAGGTGGTGCAATAGGTTCTATATGTCCCTTTAGCCCCAATTACTAGTAAATGACTTACTCTCCTAAATAGAAGAGTCAACACTCAGGGCTCTTTATAGTCATATATTGCTTATCCTTATGAGCCGAGGTGGTCATGGACTTAGGATATATGATCGTATTATATCATAGATCAAGGTAGACTTATTTCAATCAACAATAAAATTAATCAATCAGACACTTATTGATGTATATACCAAACCAGTTGCATTTAGTTTTTATGTTAACAAAGTTACTTGTTATCTTACTTGATCCCATGTTAAGTTATTGAGATGCTTTATTAACTCATCCTAGTGTTGAAAGCCTAGCAGAAGCCTTATAGGGATCTTGGGCTCTAGTCGCAAGCCAAACTCATATGCTATGATCTACAAGATCAACACAAAAAATAACTAGACTTAAAAGCAGTCACAATACTATTAGAATCAATAAAATTCTACTTACCTTAATGACTTACCAACAACTAATGAATTTATCTCTACATTACTAGCTATAGATATTTAGCCCTTATATTAGATGAGCTAATCTAATACTACCTCAATCAAGTTTGTCTACCATAATTAGGTTATGTAGGCTTATATAACTAATAAATATGCACCATTCATAATGTCATTGAACATTATGCACTTTTGGCACATACAATAAGAAGCTGTAGGTGTACTACTCAATAAAGATGGTTCAACCAAGCTCCTCCTCCATGACCCCCTTTCAAAGGCTATCATATGAGATCAAATATGCTCCTCTCACACGGGGTGAGACACTTAGTAGATGGAAGATGGTGTCATATGACTAGTGTAATGATGTCAGCTTGGCATCAAATTGGATTAGCAGTCTAACACACTTTAACTTGATGATCCTAATGAAGATCCTTAGTGTGATGGCAATCTCCCTGATCAATAGATAAAAATTATGGGTAGAGTCCATCCATCACTCAATCATAATAATGATGACAAATCCATTATACCTCTTCTCCATGCAAGTGAAGGAAGAGATGTAATGACTGAAGTAACTTCTTGGACCTACCATGGTAGCTAGGAGTACCACTCAAAGATTCCTTTGATGCTACTAGATTTAATGATAGTCTTCTCTCTTTATAAATTTTAGAATTTATACGAAGCCTTAGATTAAACTTATAGAATTTAGATAAATCTAACCAAAATGCATAAAATCAAACTGCCAAGCTTTTAAAACCTTCAACTGAAAGTCTTTTCTTTAAATTTCTCAAATTTACTAGTTTTCTACTAAAACACCTTGCTATATGTGTTGTATATAGCACTACAATATCCCATACATGGTACTGTATGCATAATACATAGTGGTATATGTGTAAGACATAACTTTAACCTATTTTAGAATTTCTTGATTTTTCATGAATCGATGTGATAAATCCCATCTATCTTATGCTAGCCTTAGCCAAAGGTAATTTCATAATCTAAATTGAGCCTAAACTAGCCTAAAACTTAAACATCCAACATTAGGTTAAACCAAAAAATGAGCAAAAATACAAAAACCATACCTTTTTTTTAGGCCTATAGGAGTCTATGGAAAATGTTTTCATGATCATATCATCAAATACAGCTTGATAGTAAGCATCTTGGGTTGTTTATTTGGTTAAGGCATAACTTGGGATAAAATTTGGATTTTGGGGAGTTGGTTGCATCCTAATTCCTGCCATTCGATAATAAAATGAAGGATTTTGATGTTTTGGTTGAGAGGAAATTGAAATAGGGTAAAGAAGCAAATGGTTTTTGAATTAAAGGCTCCTCTAGTTTATAAAACTCAAGGTATGTGCATAACATGTATATGAACATACTCCATATGTTTGTAAATCATGCTAACATTTGCCAACTTATAATAGTGCTTCTTAATGTGCACTAGCCCTCCAATGTGCTTCTTTATGGGAGTTTGGTCACTCATAAAAATTATAGAATTTTTGGAGTTAAGTTTCCCTATAAAGTCCAATTTTCATAATCCATAATGTCTAAAAAATCTAGAAAATCAGTCAAAAGTTGGCAGATTGATACTAAAAAATTTAGGTATTTTCTCAACACCATTTCAATTCCAATTTTATGGATAAATTATATTTCTCTTTGTTGCCAAAGATAGGATGTTGATAATACAAATAATTAACTTGGTCAAATCATTGACTAGACGATGCTGAACCTAAGTAATGGATCCCAAATGCTAGCTTTGGGGATGTAAAGCACACATATGATGGTACAAGAATAGAATTGGTAGTTATTCACCCTTGATCCAGTAGATGATCATCTTGATCCAATAATGATCATTGAATCAAACATTAATTCATAAACCCCAAGCAATAGGCATCTAAACATAATCTTTAAGTGATCTTGATCCTTGTAGCTAAGCCATTGGTATAGCAATGGACCATCAATTAACCTTGATTGCTCACCCAAGCATTGGGATCTAAGTGGTAATATTAGGTTATAAGCCTTAGCATGATCACCATTTCCTGATTAACTTTGATCGCTTACTTAAGCATTGAGCTTTTAGTTGCTATATTAGATCACAAGCCTTGATATGACCATCCTTAACAAAGTCATATTCAATATTTAGTGGAGTAGTTGTAAGCCTCATTATGATCAATTATAATCCTTAGTATGAGTATCAAGCCTTAACACAAGCACCAACAAAGTATTATGTTTTACTTTTAGGTGAAAATTCATGATATGATTAGGCATCATTTTGATAACTTATGCTTGTATCATTCTAGAATGGTTAGGAGGCAAACTATAAACTTTGAATTTTCACCCAACATTGTACATTCTAATTTTATTTGATACGGTTTGATGCTGATCCCCATTATTGAACCTAAGTTGCACATAAGGGTTTTAGCATCCCACAAGTGCTCCTAGCATGTAGATCATGTTACTTTTAGTTCATGGAAGGTGGAGCATCTTATATAAATTTCTTGATGCATGTATCACATCCTGCTATATCTTATGCATGTGAAATTAAAATGCATGATGTAAACAACCTATTTACTATACTTAAGTAATGTGAGCCATATGTTTCCTTGTCATTTGATACGTTAGGAGTTCATTGAGCATATAACACACATCTTAATGTGCTTGTAGTATGGCATGCATAAAGGGTCTTTTCTCTCATACCCAATAGTGGTGCGACATGCTCCTGTAAAATAGTTAATAATCTCCATACTAATGGAAAACTAAAATATATTTTACAAGGGATATGTACAAATTAAAACTTTTAAGAGAAAAGTCACTCAAGTCATTACCAATGGAATTGCATTCATTAATCATTTCAAATACAACATTGTATTTGAACATGGACAGTGTAATAAGATAACTCAATATTGATATTAAAGTGGTAGATGTACATATAGGCATGTATCATAGTTATACACAAATCGTTTATTGCTATAAGTTACAAAAACATAAAAAGTTGCATATATAAATAGTAGTTAGGAGCAAGCTTTATAAGTCCTCAATATGAACTGAAGGAATGTTAGTTAGTGTCTAAAGATCCGTAAACTCACCCAAACAACTAGGACCTACCTTCATCAAAAGACAAACGCTGAGTAAACTCAATGGTTTTATGAATCATGTGGGGAAAATAATAATAAAGTAAAAATAACTAAATATCAAGAGAATAAGAAGAAGTAGTTCATAACAAATAACTAAACCAAATACATGTAGGAAATCAATCAATATAATTTATACATAAACATTGCCAATTACATTTGTCTCATGCATCTGCTTTCATAGTTTATGCTTAAAAAGGTCAATGGTATCATGGATACATACCTCGATATACATTCACTCATTAACTATCATAATTACCAACATCATTTTCATTTATTAGTTGCATCTATTACAATAGTATTTACCATAAATACTTAATGGTATAATAAATATGTACCTTAACATACATTCAATCATTACCTATCATAATTACCAACATCATTTTCATTTATTAGATGCATCTGTTACCATAGTATTTACCATAAATACTCAATGGTATAATAAATACATTCCTTGACATACATTTACTTATTACCTGCTATAGTTTCCAAAATGTAGGATGAATCATGTATGATGCAATGCATGTATTCATATTGTGCATCTCTTTCCTCTTTTTCATTTGTAATCCTTCATAACATCTATGTACTGGGTAATCATTAATACTCCCCATATTATAATATCTCATTTAACTTGATCATTTCTTAAAAGAAACAAAATAGTTCACCATAGCCTAATACGTTTCATCATTATATATATATATATATATGTATATATATATATATAGCACCTTCCTTATCACTCCTTAATATATATATGTTATGCCATGTAGTTATGAATGAATGTATGATACAAGATGGATGTTATGCAAAATGTTATGTAGATGTATGAAAAATGACATGTTTATTCTTATATACTTATTAGATCTTGTTCCATTATCTAGGTCATATAAATATTATTGTGAGGACTAATATAAACTTTCTACACCTTTGTCTTTGTCCAATATTTAAGGTGAAGTAGTAGTTGCCTCCTCATAAAACCCTATGATATTTCTATTAAAACTATACTTAGTATAATTATTGTATTTATTTAATGCATCAATCTTACTTAATCATGTCATATGAAACGTAACTTCATAATGTACATACATTACATTCCTTATCATATATTAAAAAAGAGAAGTTCATTAAAACCAGTGGACCTGTGTGAAGTATAAATGTTGAAAGGCGATTATTAAACTTCTTACATCCGCATTCATGGCATCTTCATGGGTATGCATAATATGCATGAGTTAGGAAGCATGAACTAATGATGCATGAAATGCATGAATGAGTTATGATTGATGAATGCTTTGATATGCCTTATATGCTAATGAATATGTTATAAATGAAAGTGATTCCATGTGATATGGAATTTAAAGAGAAAAGTAATGGAAAGAGGTGAAGAAATGATTAAAGTGATGAAAATGAAGTATTCATGCCTTAAAAAGTGTATTTGAAATGAATGTGAAAGGTACCTTAAATGATACCTTAGAAATGGATTCATAAATGGAATATGATGTTTTGATATATTAGATATGTACTTTAATGAGAATGCATAAGTTAAAATGGGCAAATAAAAGTATTAGTGAAGTTAGAATTACAAATAAGTTAAGGTGCATTTAGGGATATAAATGTAATTTCACTAAAAAAGAAGGGTATTTTTGGAAATTAGAATTATGCATGTATGATAGGTGATGTGTGTTATGTATGTCATGAAGTGTATGACATGGAAATAAAAAGGAAAATATGATTAAAATAAAATAAAAAGGGGGATAATTGAAGGAAGGAACCAATCTGAAGATGACACTTTTCACATTCCTATTGGACCTTCCTTGATTATTATGGAAATTAGTTAAAATAAAAAAAGGATAATTAAGGGAGGAAGGGTCAACTTTGGTGTCCATAACCCTCCATCCTTCTATTCCTTCATTTCCTTCTTTTCTTCTTCATTTTCAATTTAAAGATTAACACTTTCCAAGGTAAACTTTTGTGTAGTATTTAATTTTCATGCCATTTTTGGTTAGTTTTCATTGTATATATGCTTATTGTCTCTTATTAATTGCTGCAACTAATGTTCTTTATGCATGGAGAATTTTTCCAAGAGAGGAATATGAAGTTTGTGCATGAGTTTTGATGAATTGATGTAAGAAAATGAATAAAGGTTAAATATGCATGTTTGATACATTTTGATTGAGTTTTATGTATGGAATGAATATGTATAAAAAATTTAGCCTCATTTATATGAGAATGACTCTTAAGAGGTTGTTCTATGTGTTTATCAAGTGAATAAGTTGATAAATTGTGATGAAGAATAAGAGAAATGCATGAAACGTTGATAGAAAGTAGAAAAGTGCATGGAAAATAGTTATTGCTTGATTTTTCACCTCCTTGAAAATGACCTCTATAATTTGATGGTATTTTATAAATCACTAAATTATAAATAAATATGATGAATTATGGTATTATAATTATGAAAATAAAGTTTTAATGTAATTGGAATGAGTTTACAAGTAATATGCATAAATGAATGCAATAGGAGTAGCATGTGTGTATGGTTATGTATGGCTACCTTTGGTTGAGTTTAAATGCATACTGGCTGGTAAATTTGACTTAGAAGTGTGTAACATGTATATGTATGTGTGTATTTAGTTTTGTAAAATTTGGAAGTAATTTGGATGCTTAAAGGAAGAGGTATGCATGATATATGCAAGTGTTTGCTTGAAATGGACCTTAAAAGCAAAGTTAGGGGTTTACGGTAATTGTATTTTGACTACCTTAATGTTATTGAAAAATTTTGTGTAATATATCATTGAAAAGCTCTTTAAATATAGTTTTTAATGGTAGTAATATTGTAAAATTTGAAAGTCATTTGTTTGGTCAAACAAATCATGTCATTAGGAATGTCACATTTGAGCAAAAATTAGGCAAGAAACTTTAGTATGTGGCCTTTTACAATTTTACAGTATAAATGAATTCCAAAAATTACAAGAAATAGCTCAAATTAAAGCTTATTGAGTCTAGTTTTTAATGGTATAAGGATTGTTTATTTTCAAGGTCATCAAGTTATACAAAAGCCCCATGAAAAACACAAAGGTATAAAATGGTAAACATAAATTGTCAAGTTTGATAAATGAAGTTTTTGCATACTCTAAATGCCGATATTTCGGTAAGTTATCTATTTGAAATTTTACTTCCAAATGTTTATGAGATGATGATTTATTTATGAGTATTTATCATGGTTTATATATTGCTCCATAAGAACTATAAAAGGCATGAAAATGGGAAGTAAACTATGAAGGGATTCATAATAAAAAGGACCAAATGAATAGTAACCCATACCAAATGAATAGTGCATTTGACCAAATGAATATAACTTGTTATGTATGGTTAGGCCATTTAAGGGGTAAGTGTTTAAGGCATCTAAACTTAATGGTATACCTACCTAAGCCTTATAACTCACAATTATACCTAAGGATATACACGTAAAGGTATAAAACAAGATTAATACAAGATGTTTATATATACAATTAGTCTTGAATGCAAAGGTATAGAATGGTATGTACATTATGGTGAATGGATTGAAGTGTGAAAAGTTATGGAATAGAATGGTATTTGAATGTTCATTATAAATGAAAGTGGGATGATATTACATTTTATGACTTGATATTGACTTTCTAAAGTGCAAAGTTAAGTGTAACATATGAATGATCATACTAAATGAATATGGAATGAAAATGTTACAGGTCCATATAACAAAATCCATACTTCCACCCAAGCTTTCGATAAGGGTAAAGCAGTGACAGGTTTGTGCTTTATACTTTATGACCTCGTTTAAGGTCTTGAATTGATGTATTATATTTAAATGTGAATGATATTAAAGGAATAAGTTATGAATGAGTAATGATAACCTATGATCAACATTTCATAAGATCATATACACATTGACCATACATCATGTCATAAATCATTCAAGCACAAAAGCATATTCTTCACATTCATAAAGTGGTTATAAGGTCGAAAGAAAAGAAAGAGTGATGATACGATACAAAATGAAATGGAACATACTAGGTCATAAAGAAAACAAATTCCCTTAATAGAATCAAATCATACAGTAATATTTCTATATGGAAATAAATATGGGCTCATTGAACCATATAGTTATATTATCCTCCTATGGAAGATGAGTACTGATACATATAGGACCCAGTATGGAAATTATGCACAATGTTATAAAAGGGAAATGAGATGTAAAAAGGAACACAGAGAGAGTGCAAAGCATGAATGCATTCTCACAGATACATCTTATCATTCATACATGATGAATTCATAAAGATTGATGATGATGGATGTATAATGTGTGTACATATATAGATCATATACATATATGTATTTAATAATGTTCATATATGATGTTTGATATAGGAAAAGTTACAAAGAGCCTCATATGGTATTTATTTCTATGTTATCAATACAAAGTATTTCTATAGGAAATAATATCTTGTTAAATGATAACATATAATCTCAATATATTATTTAATGATTGTTACTCATGGTTTTGCTGCTCGAATGTTATCTATTATTTATGATCATGTTATATACACATTTTTATAGCACCATTGAGTTATATACTCAGTGTTTATCATTTGATGAATGTAGGATCTAAACCATTTAGGGAACATCAACATTAGTTGATAGGCAGTTAGCAAAGGTTGGGATTTTCATGAAACCCTATCTTGAAGATAGTCTAGACTTATGTATTATACTCTGGGACATTTTTCTCATTATGTAGCATATATCGTTACTCATTTAGCAATAGTACGTGGTTGCTTATTTTATGGTGTATATATGATTATGTTATCACTATGTTTTGCTAATACGATATGACTATAATATGTGATGACAACCATGAAAGACTTATAGACGTTATATGATGTATGCATGATATGTTTGCAAATTATGTGATGCGATAAAATATGAGAATACATGTGAATGGAATATTTAGGTAGGATGATAATGATAATAAAATAGACATTATATTGCAAAAATGTTTATGCACCCTTTTGTAGTGTAATTAATGATTTCCTTATTTAGGGAGTTATTATTTATGCTATGGGAGCATGTTACACCTAGTGTAGGTGTGATAAAACTTAAGTGGTATCATAATGATTATTTAAGGTATACTATAGATTTTGTGTAAATTATGAATGTTCAAAAGTTATTGTCTAAATCTAATACGTACTAATAATGATCATGTGTAGATGTTAATATTTATCTTAGTATTAAAGATTTCAACACTCTTATATAATAGCATCATTAAGATTTAATTCATTAACCAATACTAAGAGTAAGCATATTTTGAATGTTTTTACTTCATAACATATTGTATAATCAAGGTAGTATTCATTTATACATTTCAATCAAGCATTATTACCATATAACACTTCAATCATAAGTTATAATGAGTCAATTTAAGTTATTGGAATTTTAGACCATGAAAATTTTAGGATCCAGTTCAAGGTACAAAAATCTAGCATGTATATTATGCAAAAAAAGTTATTGGAATTCTAAACCCTGAGAATTTTGGGGTCCAATTCAAGGTACAAAAATCCAACATGTGAAAAATTAAGGATCATTTGATTCTAATGTTATCCTATGACCTTATTAATTCAACTAACCATGAAACCATCATGTTCTACAAAATATCCTAGCCTTTTCAACTTATTACTAATCATATGGTAACATCCACTAATCATTTGATAATTCAACACTTGTGCAATATCATGAAATACATACTATATAACATTTTGGCATGTCTTGAGAAGTTAACAATTCTAAAACATTTCATGCATTACATCATTATTAAAGACACTTAAAGAGCTGCTCATACATATAAAGAAAGTTTAGAAATTCTTTCATTTATGGTTTCAAACTAAGAATGCTACAACTTCCTATACAAAATGCATATTAATGTAGTCTTATCTATTTCATGCAAACATTAATATATTAAGCCAAAATGTACAAATTGATTGCAAAATACATATATGACCTGCTAACACAGTACTCAATCATGTTAAAAGGCATACATGTGATAATGTATTCAAAAACATATTTTAAGAGTTCTAAAAGTTCAATTAAAACTGCATGATTCTAATGAAAGCTATAAGTTGTATTTCAGCATCCAACAATGTGGAATTCTTACCTTGATGATAAGAAGCCTAAAAAGCTTAATTCATGATAATTCAATAGTTATAAACCATATAGTTACCTTATAAAATCAATTTTCTTAAATTGTAATCACTTCATAATGTTCAATTATAAAAGTATCCATCACTAGTATAACTAGCGATACAATTACACAAATACAACTCTTACTCTCTTACTCATATATGAAATACATACAATATCATAAATCAATGCATGTATCTGAGAGTCAAACATAATTTTGGACCTAATATAACACCCAATGATACTCTTACAAACATATTAACAAATGCTAATGAGCTTAAGGTACCTAAATTGCACAATTTCCAACATCATGCTACTAACCACCTTCCCCAAGCATGTCAAATTTAACATATAACATTTTCATATTATAAACTAGTATTATCATCATACATACAAGTATACAACATGCCAAGCAATCTCTACATTAAAAAGAACACAATAATTAAGTAAAAGCCTAGACATTATAAACCAACACCACTTCAAAATTTGCATTCACATAACTTGATTTAGTATTTAATCATATGCATGAGTCTAATTTTATTATTCTGACATAAATTAGCAAAAAGCATTCATGGAACTAAATGGCAAGGATTGGGACACCAACAAGCATGAAATGCCATCATATACATATACCATCATGCTAGCTCCAATCAATTAGCACATTCAATAATTCATTAAATTAGCACCTAAAATTGACTTTCCATCACTCCAAAATGCATGAAACCATCATAGTTTCCATCTCCAATATCCATAAGAATCGCACATAATAATGAGAAGAAGAAGATGCAGATCAAGCATCAGAAAACAAATAAAATGTATAAGGAATCAGCATGGATTCTAACCAGTAAACTCTTCTTCTTCAGCCTCAAATCTCCCTTCAATACCAAATCAAGTTTAAGAGTACAAGAATAAGTATATTTTTGTTTTCAAGAAGAAGGAAAATGAGTAAGGAGAAAAGGCCAGCTATATAGAAGAAGAGAAAGGAAAGATGAAGTCCCTTAATGACCAAACATGTATCCCACTTAGACCAATTCCACTTAACCTAACCTTATTTTATACCACCATACAATATATTAATAATATATAATATATTTACACTACTTAAGATATTATAATATAGATCAACATTTATATATAATACAAATACATCAATAATACTAACAATAATATGTATATTTGTTCTAAACATGTATTCTTGACTTATAATCTTAAATCAAAATATACATACATCACTCTCACCCAATAAATAAATTATTAATTTTTCCTATGTAAAAAATTCACTTACCATATTAACAAACGTTCACCCATTAATTTATACTAGTTAATGCATATTATATTTAATCACATGAGTATATTTTTAAGCATATAAACTAAGGAATTTATTCATGTGTCAAGTGCACTTATAGTGTACATATACTAGATTGTGACAATTGCACCCCCTAAAAAGAATTTCACGCCAAAATTTCTAACTTGAAACCTTTACAAAAAGGTGAGGATACTACGATCTCATTATAAATTATCTTTCCCAAGTAGCGTCTTGCCCTGAGTGATGATTCCATAATACTTTGACCAATGGAGTTTGCTTATTTCTAAGTTGTTTCACCTCTCGTGCCACAATACCCATTGGTTCCTCATTATAAGATAAATATGGCAAAATCTTAATATCTTCCATGACTAAAACATGAGATGGATCATTTTTGTACCTCTACAACATCAATATTGGTATCCCATGTAATCCTATAATCTCCTTGATAAACAATTTCATAAATCTCTTTATATTGCAGTCCATCCAAACCAATTAAAAGTGTACAATCTTCAATAACCTATTAACTATAATCTAAATTGTATTATGTTTTGCTTGAGTTTATGATACCTCAGTAATAAAGTCCATAGTGATCTTCTCCCATTTCCATTCTAGAATCATTAAGGAATTAAGTAACCCTACTAGGAATTAATGTTCGACCTTCACCCACTGACACACCAAACACTGAGCAACAAATCCTACTATATCCTTCTTTATGCTAACCCACCAATAGTGTTATCTCAGGTTTTTATACATTTTAGTTCCTCTTGGATGATAAGGGTATTTTATTTCGTGAGGTTCTTGCACTATCTGTCTCTTTAATCCCATATCATTTGGTATATAGATCCAATTTATGTATCTCAGTATACCCTCTTGGTCAATAAAAAAGTAGACTATAACCCTGACTAAACCTCCATCAACTATTTTTGATACGCCTCATCTCTCATCGTAGCTTCCTTTTATTAGTTTTAGCAGTAGAGGTTTTACCTGTAACTGTAATTTGACTAAGATGAACTCAAGTTGTATAGTGAGTATAGCATTAAGTTATCAAATATCTTGTACTACACCTAACAACGTTTGATGTATTGAAGCAAAAGTCTTCTTACTAAGAGCATCTGCTACTAAATTAGCTTTCCCTGGGTGATAATCTGTAAGATAGTCATAATCTTTAATAAGCTTGATCCACCTTCTCTTACTCAAATTTTGCTCTTTTGCATACCTAGGTACTTTAGGCACTTGTGATCCATATAAACATAACATTTTTCCCTATAAAGATAATGTTTCCATATCTTTAGAGCAAAAATCATGGTTGCCAACTCAAAATCATGAATATGATAGTTTCTCTCATGCAGTTTCAACTATCTTAAGGCATAAGTGATTACTTTTCTATCTTGCATTAACACACAACCTAACCCATTCAATGAAGCGTGGCTGTAAACCATGTAATCTTTAGTTGGAGTAGGTAAAACCAATACTGGGGCCTGATTTAAAAAGTTCTTCAGTCGGTCAAAGCTCTTTTGACACTTCTTTATCAACTCAAACTATACATCTTTACATAATAATGTAGTTAACGATGTTGTAATTATAAAGAACCCCTTCATGAAACACCTGTGATAACCAGCCAAACCTAAGAAACTATGTACCTCACTTACATTCTTTGATATCTACCAGTTAGTGATTGCCTCTACTTTACTAGAATCCACTTTAATTCATTCAATAAAAATTGCATGCTTGAAGAATAACACTTGATTCAATCAGACGTCATATTTTGATAGCTTCCCATAAGGCTGTTTCTCATACAAAATTTGTAAGATAATATGCAAATGCTGGTCATGCTCCTCCTAAGTCCTAGAATACACTAAGATATCATCTATGAATACCACCATAAACTAATTAAGGTATTGCTTAAACATTATGTTCATTAATGTTATGAAAGCTGCTAGAGCATTTGTCAGTTTGAACAACATAACTAGAAATTCATAATGCCCGTATCTTATTCTAAAAGCAGTTTTTAGAATACTACTAACTTCCACCCATAACTGATGATACCTTGATCTCAGATTAATCTTAGAAAATGCCACTACATCCTTCAACTGATAAAATAAATCATCTATTCAAGGTAATGGATACCTATTCTTCATCGTAACCTTATTGAGCTGTCTATAACCATTCTTCTTCTTAATAAAGAGAATTGGGGCACCCCCTAGTGATACACTGGGTTTGATGAATCCCTTATCTAATAATTCTTGCAACTATGTCTTCAACTTCTTTAGTTCAATAGGTGTCATTTTGTACAAAGTAATGAAAATGGGTTTTGTTATCAACATAACCTCAATTTTGAACTCTACTTCTCTCTTAGGTGGTAACCTTGGCAACACTCTAGAATAACATCAAAAAATTCACATACAGTGGGTATCTAAGCCAAAAATGCATCATAACATTGTGATAATAATTTCTATGCCATCATTGTTGAAATCAAATTAGTTGTAACTAGTAACCTATAACCTTGAACTTTAATTGAAGCATAAACAGGATCTTGGAATGTCACTGTGTTCCTTTGATAATTAATAACTACCCAAAACCTTGATAACCAATCCATCCCTAAGATAATGTCATACTATCTAAAGGGCATCTCCATTAATTCAGATAAGAATAGAATATTGTGCATAATTAGTGGGCATGCTAAAAAATCTGATTAACAATAGTATGTTAACTTAAAGGACTAGATACTACTATATCATAGCTCAAACTCTCTCCTACCATATTAAGTAAACTAGAAACTCTTGAACTAATATACGAATGCAAAGAACCAAGATCAAAAAGCACCAAAACATCATGATTAACGACTAGATACTTACTAATTACCACATTTATAGCTTAAACATCATCCCTATGTCTAATCATAAAAACTCTGGCTTGTGATCCCTGACCAGCCAATTAGTTCACCAAGCTTTGACTGCTCCACCTAGGTCCTTTATTACAACCTCTACCTTTATTTTTATCTTTATCTTCTATCATAAAAACTTTAGAAGTTGCTCTATCTTCTAGGTTCTGTCCATACGTTTGACTCTTTAACACTTTATATACTAGCACAACCCATTGTATGGGACATTCTCTCATAAAGTACTTTAATTTACTATATGTATAGCATAACCTAGTCCCTATTTTGCAAACACCCAAATGTAGTCGACCACATGTAGAACATGATCTCGAGGAGTCACTTTGACTGGTAGGTGGTCCACTATGAGGTCATTGTGATAGTGGAGGTTAGTATCCTGACTATCAAGGTATAAAGGATCCCCTCAACCTCTCCCGCTTACTAGACCTAGAAGAAAAGCGAACTCCTACACTAATCTTCCTCATCTATCTACCTCTACCTTCTTCCTCTTATAATGTATGCTCTTGTCCCAAGCATTTACCATCAGAGCAGAGAAGTCATCATAATTAAAGCCCTGTACTTGCCTGTTCCTTAAGTTCTTGTCTCACCTCAACTCGATCCCCGACCTCTGAGGTCCCTTCTTGTGGATCAAAATTATTGGCTCCCTCCTCACCAACAATTACTACTCTATCAGTTAATATTACAAAAGTTGTAACATATAATAAATCACACCAATCAATAGTAGGGACTTAACAAAACTCGTAGCTATGTAACATTACAAACTTAGGTAGTAAATGTATATATGTAATTCATATATCAAGCTAAACCATAGCTCTGATACCATTTAAACATCTCACACCCAACAGTGGTATGACATGCTACCATAAAATAGTTAATAGTCTCCGTACCAATGGAAAACTAAAATATATTTTATAAGGGATATGTACAAATTAAAACATTTAAGAGAAGTGTCACATAAATTAATACCAATAAAACTACATTCATTAATCATTTCAAATATAGCATAGCATTAGGACATGGATAGTGTAATAAGATAACTCAATAATTATATTAAAGTGGTAGATGTGCATATAGGCATATATCATGGTTATACATTGTCATTTATTGCCACAAGTTACAAAAATACAAAAGTTACATATACAAATAGTAGCTAAGAGCAAGCTTTATAAGTCCCTGACATAAATAGAATGATTGCTGAATAAAACCCATAGCTGGTGTTTAACAATCCATTAATTCACTCGAACAACTAGGACCTATGTTCATCAAAAGAGAAATGCTAAGTAAACTTAGTGATGCTATAAATCACATGAGGAAAATAACAATAAATAAAAAATAACTGAATATCAAGAGAACAAGAAGAAGCAGTTCATAACGAATAACTAAACCAAATACACATAGGAAATCAATCAATACAATTTATACACAAACATTGCCAATCACATTTGTCTCCTGCATTTGTTCTCATAGTTTATGCCCTAAAAGGTTAATGGTATCATAAATACATACCTTTACATACATTCACTCATTTCCTATCATAATTACCAACGTCATTTTCATTTATTAGTTGCATATGTTACCATAGTATTTGTCATAAATACTCAAAGGTATAATAAATATGTACCTTGACATACATTTACTTATTATCTATTATAGTTACCAAAATGTAAGATGAATCATGTATGATGCAATACATGTATTCATGTTGTGCATCTCTTTCCTCTTTTCATTCATAATCCTTCATAACATCTATGTACTGGGTAATCATTAATACTTCTTATATCATAATATCTCTCTCAACTTCATCGTTTCTTAAAAGAAATAGAATAGTTCACCATACCCCAATACATTTCATCATTAATCCCTTACACTATTGCAATAGAATCATTTCATATATATATATATTCATTCATAATCCTTCATAACATCTATGTATTGGGTAATCATTAATACTTCTTATATCATAATATCTCTTTCAACTTCATCGTTTCTTAAAAGAAACAGAATAGTTCACCATACCCCAATACATATCAAAATTTATCCCATACACTATAACAATATAAAAATATATATATATATATATATATATATATATAGCACCTCCTTTATTGTTAGTATATGCTCTAGAGCATAATGTTTCATTGTAATTTGATATTGAACCATTTATCAATAAAAGGCATCATTCATTATTCAGTTTACTCAATAAGTTATTAACTAAATAATGAATTTCAAGATATTGGAACAGTACAAATGAATTCATAAAGAAGTTTATGAAATGAGATTCTTATTGTATGCAAATGTTCAATATCTAAATTATCCTTGATTAATGTGTTAATAAGAAGGGATATTATTGATGCAGTTAAGATCAGCACATGTTACACTTCTTTTAGGGATGATTCTCATTCATCATGAGAAGAGTTGTCTAAAGTGAACATATGGATGAGCAGTGAGAGGCTGTCTCATTGGAGGCCTTACCGGTGAGATTTCATATGGATGATTGATCTATCCTGTGAAGTATATCTGACTCATATCAGTAGTGCAAGTATCCTTAAGACTTGAGATAACAAGGTTATCTTAATTATGGATCACTATGTTTTGCCTCCTATATTTTATTCCTTCATATAAGGCATTCATAACTTGGAGGTTGGATATAGTATGAAGTAGTTGAAGGTATTTATTTATCAATAAAGGCTTCACCACTCTAGATCAATTGTAGGGGTTTATCTCATTGATTCATGTAATATTCTTTATTCAATAATCTTTAGCCAGAGTAGAATGCCTATTAATGAAGGAGTTTCATAAGGGCATTTTAGGAATAAAGATTATGGTATATGAAACATCAAATTTAGGACATGATCTAACACACTTGATCATGCATTGAGTTGACATTAATCCATACTCAAACCTAAATGAGATAAACGATGGTGAAAGGAGTTTATTGCATGGAATCTGATGTGGAAAGGTTGTAGTCAAACTAATGACCTCTTGGCATTTGGGTAGTCATGATGTGTGTCTAGACACTACTCATGATTTTCATATGATGTTATTAAATGAAGTTTAATAATATATTCATATGTTGCCAACATGTCAAGAACCCAAAAGGTTGTACACTAAAAGTAAGGAAATGATAATCATGAATGGATATTGGTGAAATAATGTTTTGTGGTTATTAGATAACTATGATTTTTTCTATTCATTAGCAAGAGAATAAAGAGAGCTTCGATTCAATACCAAGATCACTGAAATTTGATGAGCAAAACTCAAGATACAAGTGATTTAAGATGACATGTTCTACATGCATGGTATATACGGGATTTTAACGGAATTGATTGACTTAATAATCAAAATGTGATTGTCACATGACTTATTCATGAATGATGAATTAAATGGAAGTGTACATGATTGTCATGTGCTTTTTGAAGGAAATTTAAGTCAATCACATGCAGGTCACATGCCAGAAGCATATGACATGCACATGACTTGACTTATTATAACCTTAAACTTGATTAGGGTGACAGATGATGTTTTTGGTGAAAAAAAAGAGGGACAAAAGCAAAATTTTGGCTGCCTCCTTCCTCCTTCTACTTTCTAGAATTTTGAAGCTCAAGAA
>CANYBF010309356.1:0-12900 GCA_948192965.1 Dalechampia spathulata
AGATGCTCAACTCGAGTGAGAGTAATACCTGAGAGGTATGGATTCCTTATTCATGAAAATAAGGAAATCTTATTAGTTAAGAATGATGAGCCTTTAGATTATGATGAAGTTCTGAAAAGTTCAGAATGTGATCTATGGTTAAAGGCCATTCAGTCTAAGATGGATTCCATGTCAGAAAACCAAGTTTGGACCTTGGTTGATCCACCTGAAGGGATTAAGCCCATTGGATGCAAGTGGGTCTTCAAGAAGAAGACGGGCATGGATGGTAACGTAGTTACCTATAAGGCACGGTTAGTGGCTAAGGGATATCGTCAGAAGCAAGGAATTGATTATGATGAGACCTTTTCCCCTGTAGTAATGCTTAAATCCATTAGAATCTTACTTGCTATTGCTGCTCATTATGATTATGAGATTTGGCAGATGGATGTGAAGATAACTTTCCTAAATGGAAACCTACTTGAGGAAGTGTACATGACACAACTTGATGGGTTCATATCCACAGATAGCAATAAGGTATGCAAGCTTCAAAGATCCATTTATGGATTGAAGCAAGCATCAAGGAGCTGGAACATCCGTTTTGATGAGGCAGTCAAAGAGTTTGGCTTCACATAAAATGTTAATGAACCATGTATGTACAAGAAGGTCAATGGGAGTGCAATTACTTTCCTAGTGTTATATGTAGATGACATATTACTCATAGGAAATGATGTTTCATTCATACAGAATATTAAATTTTGGTTATCCAAACAATTCTCCGTAAAAGACCTTGGAGAAGCTGCTTATATCTTAGGTATAAGGATCTATAGAGATATATCTAGGAGGCTTATTGGTCTTTCACAGTCTACATACATAGATAAAGTGCTTAAAAGGTTTAGCATGGATCTTTCTAAGAAGGGCTTCATTCCTATGATTCATGGGAAATATGCTTCCAAAGCATGGTGTCCGAAGACACAAGAGGAGAAAGATCGCATGAGCAAGATTCCATATGCATCTGCAATTGGATCTATCATGTATACTATGTTATGTACTAGGCCTGATGTGTCATTCTCTCTGAGTGTCACTAGTAGATTCCAATCCAGTTATGGGGAGGAACACTGGGTGGCTGTTAAGAATATCCTTAAGTACTTAAGAAGGACTAAGGACATGTTCCTAGTATATAGAGAGGGTGATTTATAGATAAACGGGTATATTGATGCCAATTTTCAGTCTGATAAAGATGATTGTAAATCACAGTCAAGTTTTGTGTTCATAATGAATGCTGGTGATGTTGTTTGGAAGAGTTCTAAATAAGAAACCATAGCAGATTCAACTACTGAGGCAGAGTACATTGCAGCATCGGATGCAGCTAAGGAGGCATTATGGATCAGGAAGTTCATACATGAGCTTGGAGTGGTCCCTAGCAGTGCTAATCCTATCCCTCTGTTATGTGATAACAATGGAGCAATAGCACAAGCTAAGGAGCTAAGGTCCCATTAAAAATCCAAACATGTGCTCAGGAGATACCACTTGATCAGAGAGATCATTGGAAGAGGAGAGGTAGAAGTTAACAGAGTTCCCACCGAGCAGAATGTGGCGGACCCTCTTACTAAGGTGTTGACACAGAGCAAGCATGAGAGGCATGTAGCTTCAATGGGCTTGAGGCTTATGTATGATTGACTCTAGCGCAAGTGGGAGTTTGTTAGTGTATGCTCTAGAGCATCATGTGTATTTGTACTATACGTTTTCATTAATAAAGACATTATTCATTATATAGTACAATGTTTTAAATGAACTTGTTTTACTTTGAGTATTAACTATATATTGAAGTCTAAGATATTGGAACAGTGCAAAAGAATCCATAAAGAGTTTGTGGAATGAGATTCTTATTGTATGCAAATGTTCAATATCTAAATATCCCTGATCATGGTATTAATAAGAATGGACATTATTAATATGGGAAGATCAACACATGTTACACTTCCTATTTTGGGATGATTCTCATTCATCATCCCATGTCATGTCTAAAGTGAATATGTGGATGAGTATTATAGTACTAGGTCATTGGAGACCTTGCCAGTGAGATTTCATATGGATAATTGATTTATGTCTGTGAAATTGTATCTCACTCATATCAGTAGTGCAAGCATCCTTAGACTTGAGATATCAAGGTTATCTTAACTATGGATTACTGTACTTTGACTCTTATGCTTTATTCCTCCTTAAGAGGCGTTCATAGTTTGGAGGTTAGGTATGGTATAACATAGTTGAAGGTATTTGAATATCAATAGAGAATTCACCACCCCAGATTAATAGTAGGGGTTATCTCAAAGATTCATGAAGTAGTTTTTATTCAGGAATCTCTGGCCAGAGTAGGATGCTCGGGGCGAATATGATTCACAGGGGCATTTTGGGAATAAAGAATATATGACATAAGAAATTTATTTTAGGGTATGACTTAACATGATTAGTCATACATTGAGTTGACATGAATCCATACTCAAACCTAAAAAAGATAATGATAGTGAAAGGAGTTTATTGCAGCGGTGTCTGATATGGAAGGGTTGAAGTCAAACCAACAGTTGACCTCCTAATATTTGGGTAATCATGATGTATAACTAGATACCACTCATGATTTACATGTAAATATGAGATTTAACATGTTGCCAACATATTAGGAACCCAAAAGGTCACACACTTACAAATAAGGAAACAAGCTAAAAGGGCAATTTTGTACTTTTGGGAAAAGTAAAAAAAAATACTTATGGAAATTAACCTAAGACTTTATGGACTTAATTTTCAATATTTAGAAGTTCATAAAGTTCAAGTTGGGCTGCTGAGCTGGGCTATGACAAGCAAGTGACAGTCACATGCCATATTAGTCACAGATGGGCTTAGACCTGACTTAAGCTAAAAGGGTTTCAGCTTAACCTAATTTTAGAGTATAAATATATTGTTATGACTCAAAATTAGGTTAAGCCGCTCTATTTTTCTTCCTTTGGCCAAACCACCTCCTTCTAGGAAAAGAAAGAATTCGGCCTTCACAAGATCAATTGTGAGGAAGAAGAAAATACCATAAGTTTTCTTCTTTTTCTTTGCTAGTTCACACGAAAGGAGATAGAAGCAATCGTTGCTTGCTTGGATTCCCTCATTTTTGTGTGGATACTGTTGGAGGCTACCTAATTTGGTGGTTTTTGGTTTGCTATAACTATAAACGACATAGAGATCAAGAACGAAGGAGAACTACATTGATGTGTAAGAGTTACTATCTTATGCCATATCTAATCTCTAATTTAGTTTTTCTTGTGTTTTGATGCAAAGATCCTCTCTTGGTTTGCAAATTTAAATAAAAATTTTAAATTTCTTCCGCTGCTTAATAACATAGCAAACCAACACAAACATGATAGACATGTTAAACATATAATATGATAAATTAAATGTTGGCATTAAGCACATGTCAGATGTTCTAAAGAGAGAGAACATAATTGTAAAGGAGTTTTTAGAAATTGCTTAGAAGTTTTTAACCATTCTTGAGTCTAGTCAACCATGTTTTTATAAGGACAAGGAGATATATGCAGAATTAGAACTACTTGGATTGCATGCTGATTTTATGATGAATACTTATTATTTTTTATATAGTAATGAATATGCTACTAAGAGTTTTTTAGTCTTATACAAGCTTAAAGGTTTGAATGGTTGTTGAAGATCATGGGGCATCAATAATTTAAAAGTTAAACTGGTAGTTTTCAAAGGCATGAAATATAAATTTTATAATATATGTATTGTGATTATATTAAATCAAAATCTTTTTTTTAAGTGTAGTTTGGATGTTTTGTGATCTTACTACTTACTAGATAACTGCTTCTTATTTGATATTTTTGCCTTAAGATAGGGATTAATAAAGTTATAATTTACTAAATATGTTATATCAATGATGATTTTATTGAATGATCTTTATTGTTATTCCTTATCTAGCTTTGAACATTATGATTTTATTAATTTTAATTTCTTAAATATTTATTGTTATTAATTATTAAATTTCATAAGTAGCTTGAACCATTGAATGGAATGTTCTCATTTTCACTTTAAGATTGAAACTTGAATGAAATTTTCACTAATTGATGAGTTTGTATGGTATGCATCTTAAATAGGCATCTAAAGAAGTGGATCGTTAGTATTAGGAATTCTTCAACTATAAGCTTTGAATTTTTTGGGTGCATTTATTTAAGCATTTTTTTTAGAAATTATGGTTATGCATTAACTACAAAGCATTGAAATGAATTGCTCAACTACAACAACTTGATATCTTGCATCAAGGTACATATATGAATGTTCAAATAAAAATAAAGATGTCCTTGATCTTCTTCACTTTTGATGTTTGTAACTGTAATGGTATTAATGTATTATTAGGATTATTATGGCAATATATGGTTCCTCTTAATGTTGGATCAAATGAGGTAAGATTTTTGCTTATTGACATGCTTGGTAGTTTGATCTTTTATGCTATTGTCATGTTTATCTCATTAATTTATTTAAATGGACCTATCAGTTATCATGTTTTTATTATGTTATTGTTTCAAATTATGCTTAAGATGATGTAAGAAATCAGAATTATTGACAACACTTCTTGTTTTATTAAGGGTGTGAAAAGTAGGTGAACTATTCTTTGCATTGTTTAATTATATTCCTTAAACATGGAATTAGAAATCTTTTATAGGAAACTATGCATTTTCATTTGAAGTTATGAATTTTTTTTAAAAAATCAATAGGTACAATGGAGATACCTAACAGATTTCGATAAAATTTCATAATGAATTAAATTTATAGTAATTGTAAATTCTTATTATAAAGCAACGAGATTCCTAACAGAGTTATTCCCTATTTTATTTATGATTCCTAGAATGGCTGGTTACTTAATAGACTAGTGAAAGTTGCTCAATGATCTTGATATAAAGCTAATGAGGCTCCAACATGTTTGATCCTAACTCCTCTATTATTATTCTTCTTATTTACTAGGATTAAAGCATTTTGTTCAACTTTTCTAAATGTTTTAACATGATGTCTTAGATTTAACTAATGTTAGTAGTTTCTTAATCATTATTTCTTGATCTAAAAATGATTATCAAAATCATGTTTCAAATTATATTTTTTTCACCATTTAAATCTTATGAATACAATATTTTAATGCTTTACTTTCTATTAAATAGTTTTAGTCCTTATGTTTATTGTAAACCATAAACCATTTAAAATCAATTTTCCTTCTTACTCATGATATATTTTTATTCCTGTCATTTGTGTTGTAACTAGATGATAATGATTTAGATATAAGTATGCTAAAATAGGTTTTATTTTCTATTTATTATTTTTAGCAAGGAAGCAAATTATCTAAATAACTAAAAAAAGCTACTTCCTATTTTCATGTTAATTTATTTTTAGTTATAGATCTCATTGATTGCAATCAAGTATATAAAATTATTTTCAATTATAGATCTCATGATTGTAATAAAGTATATTTCATTATAGCTTATTAGTTTGATTGCAAAACCATGCAAGTCAGCCCATCTTACAACAATGGAGCTTGTTAAAAACTCTGGTAGTATCCTTTCTTATGATCCTTATTTGAGTTGTTTAGGAAGGCATAATGAGCATGTGGGATTATGGGAGGGGCTTTCACCATGGCCTAAAGTAAAGCTTATAATAGATAGTACCAAAGGCATGCTTAGAAAGAAAATACGGTCTTCTTGAGGGGCTACCTTGAGGAATAAAATGGACCTGATACAAGTTGCAAGATGGAGTCACCACTAGATAGTTTCAAATTTAGTTTAATCGACCCATAACATGAGTGCTAAGTCAAACCCTTCAAAGATGGGTTTGGGTGGTGAAGATATGTTCCCTTAGAGTTTCAAGTTCAATTTTACCATTTTAGTTGGATGAATTATCCTAGGTAAGAGAGCATTCATAAGCATGAAATAAATCATAAAATACAATGCAACATAACAGCAATCATAATAGATGTATTATGGTGAATGAAACATGACATATGAGAATGACATGATATCATAATATGAAAATCATAGTGAATATGAAATGACATGGCATAAGTATGATATATGAGATGACATGACATAGACATGGCATGTGAGATGACATGGCATGTAAGATGATATGACATAGGAATGAGATATGAGATGATATAGTATAGGCATGACATGTAAGATGTGAGAAGACATGACAAAGGCATTATATATAAGATGATATGACATAAGTATGACATGTGAGATAACATAGCATAGGGATGATATATGGGATGACATGTCATAGGTATGACATGTGAGATGACATGACATAGGCATGACATGTGAGATAACATGACATAGGCATGACATGTGGGATGACATGACATAGGCATGATATGGTATATCATACATCATAGTAGATATAAAATATATCATGGTAGATATAAAAATAACCAAAGCTACAAGAATAAAATTAATGACCCAGAGAAAGGGATCGAGAGAGATAGGGGGTAAATGATGAATAATGCTAATCATACATGCTAAGGGAGAAACTAATAAAATAGAGGCCTATTCTATTACAAAGGATCTTCAATGATACAAAAATTTAGGATATTAAGCAATATCTCCTCCACTCAGAAAAATGACCTTCAGCAATACGAGCCAAAATGTACAAATGAAAAATGCAAACAAGTAAATAATGTTAGCAACAAAAAGAAATGTAGGACATGTTTGACTAATCCAATGCCATATGAAAGCATGAATCAAGGGCTAAAGTCCAATGAATGTAATGAAAATACTCAGGAAAATGCAACAATAAGCATGAGTTGGATTGTGAAAAATCATCAAAATAATAAATTTTAGGTAAAATGGATTAAGAACATAGTTAGAAGATTTTAAGATCATATGTGGATCACTTTAAAAAAATCAACATCTATTTAAGCTCAAGCATGTTAAGTGATAAATAAAACATAATTAAATAGCATTTAATTGAGAAATTCAAGCAAATTAATTGATTTAATGGCAAAATCAATAAAAATTGATCATGAAAAATGAAATTGGAGGACTTTAATATCATCTAAACATTAATTAGAGATGATTCACACATTGAATTCAATTTCAATCACATCAATTGTAATAAATAACAAATTAAAGAGGCTTTTAACTTGAAAATTAATTTTAAAGTCAAAATTAATCGAATTAAAGTAATATTTGACAAATTCAGATCATTAGGTTACTATGAAACATCTAATGCTATTGAAAACTTTAATTAGCATAAAACCCAAGTGAAAATGAATGAAAAATCATGAAATTATGAAAATCTGGTAGCTATGTTCGTAGAATATAGCATGACATGCGTAATATATACTAAAAATTAGGGCTATATATGCAACATATAAGGTGATGTGCACCATATATGGTTAGACATGTACTACACATAACAAGCATAATTAATGCAAAATGAGTTTTTAAGCAAAAATAGAAAAGAAATAATAAATCCAAGCAAATATGTTACTATTATAAATCATTCTAGCTTTGAAAAAGCTAAGAGTGCTACTGTTACATTCATGATTGAAGCTAATTAATGAAAAATCACAAACCTATTAAGAAAATCAACAGAAAAGAGAGAGGAAGAAGCATTCTAACACTCATCAAGGTGATTAAGCTTTAAACTTGATTCCAAAACGTGTTTAGGGAATTTAGGTGAGGATTCATTAGTCTCTAATCCTAATTAAGAACTTAATCAAGTGTTTAATTAAGTGATTCGGATAGAGTTTAGCCTTAATTAATGAAATATATACCTCTTTCCTACAAGCATATGAGCTATATTTATAGATATGAGTCGAGTGTTGCTAGAAATAAGCTAGCAATATAGGATCCTATCAATTTTGAAAGTGATATGTACAATACATAGTGTAGAAAAGCGCTACATATGCAACACATAACAATATGTATACAACATATTAAGGAAAACACCCTATATGTGCCCTATAATCTGGGCATCTAGGGATGTGCACCCTATGCCTAATAGTCCTCATTCATGCTAAAAAGGCATGATGACATATGAAACATGTTAGATTTGTATAGGAAAAGGCCATGCACCTTGTTCATCTCAACTAAATGTTCACAATATGTTGCATTATATGCTTTATACATCAAGAAATGCATGCTATATGCTCCACCTTTTATAAAAAAAAATGTAACGTATTCTACATGTCTAAAGCACTCATAGGAGGCTAAAAGACGTGTTCAAATTAGGATCAATATTAGGGACCTATACTAAGCCAAACCAAAGAAAACTTGAAATTATAGTATGTAGGTGAAAAGTCAGGATCTACAATTTACCCTCTAATTATGACCATTTTAAAGTGATACGAGCAAAAGTCATCAAAATGAGATATAATCATATCATGAATTTTCACCAAAAGGCAAAGAAGATACCCGATCAATGTTCGTATCAAGGCCTGATGCTCATATTGAGACTTGTAAAATGCTTGTATTGAAGCTTGAAACTTTGATAGAGAATGAAGTACGATCCACTAGGGATAGAGAATGAGCTATAAGTCAGAATTAAAAAGTTGTATGATAATGTATGGTTCCTAAAGGAATCAGGTCCCTAAGAGGATCGATACCGGTATAATATGAGACCCAGTATGAATTATGCATAATTACTTATACGTATTAATAATGTTAGAGGGAGAGTATAAAGCATTATTGCATGCTCAAAGTGATTTCATCATTCACATATAATCATGATATAGGGATGGATGATGATGAAAGTATAGTAAAGATACACATATAAATTCTACATACATGTACTTCATGATGTTTCTATACTACATTTGATATAGGAAATGTTACAGAAATTCCTTCATGGTATTTAAATATATGTTACCAGTTTTAAATGCTTCCTAATGATAAGACATGATATTTAATAATACGATATGACCTATATACACTATATGTATATGGATGATTTTTCATAAGTTGTTATTGTTTACTCTTATTGACTTAAATAGTCCCTTTTGCATATTTTATAGTACCACTGAGTTATATACTCAGCGTTTATCATTTGACAAATGCAGGTACTGGTCCATTGGGTGAGGGACAAGGTTAGGCGATCACTAGTTAATAAGGAATAGGATTCAGTAGAATCTTACTAGTTAACAAGGAATAGGATTCCGTAGAATCTTACTTCTACAACAGCTTGGACATTTTATTAATGCACTCTCAAATATCTTTTAGTTATATAGCTTAAACATTACTCATATTGGTAGTAGTATTTGTACGTTATATTCTAACATATGTATGAATGCTTTAATACTATGACTCCTTGATATGAATATAATGATAATGTGTGATGATGTATATATGTATGAATGATAATATGATACGATATATAAATGATATGACCCATGTATATAGATAGCCAAGATACTCAAGTACACACATAACAATGATAAAATAGATGCCATATCATGAAAATTTTTATGCATCCCTTGTAGTGTAATTAATAATTTCCTTTCACAGGAGGTTTTTAATTATGCTACGAGAGCATGTTATGCTAGGTATAGGTATGACACCATGATCATTAGTTGATCAAGTTGTCAATAGTAGAACCTGGGTGATCAACTATTGGATCGAGATGAATAACTACTAATTCTAGGATGATCAACTACTAGATCTATGCTTACACCATCATATATATGTCTTATATCTCCAAAGATAGTATTTGGGATCTACTACCAAAATACGATACTTTATAGTCAATGGCTTGATCAATAGTCAAAGCTTTAACTAAAATTAATCATGTTTTGGATCAATTTCCTATCAATGCCAGATATAGAAAAGCAATATATTAGTGAAATTGGAATTGAAATGAGCTATAGAAAATACCTAAATTTTTGAGTATCAATATGCTAAATTCAAATTGATTTTTTGGATTTTCAGATGTTGTAAGTCACGAAAATTGGACTCCTAGAAAAAAATGAACTTTAAAAATTATGAAATTTTTATAAGAAGCATAACTTATAAAGAGAAAGCCAATGAGAGTTGAGAGAGCATCTCAATAATCGGACCTGGGACTAGACAAGAAACAAATAACTTTGGTAGCATAAAATTGAATGGAATTAGTTTAGATGATACCTATACATGTGTCTAATTAATTGGTATTATCACTGTTATTTAGAATAAATCTACCCTGATCCATGGGGTAGTATAGCTCCTTGACTTAAGTATGTGATCAACTTTACTCTTAAAGACAAGCATCATATGATGCTAGAGAGTCCAGAGTGCTAACGTTTCTACTTAGGCAAGAGTGACATTGATTAGCAGCTGGGGCTAGAGAGGTATGTGGAGCCTTTTGTACCACTATGAGCCATGTGCTAGGAATCTTATATTGATATAGACCTAGAGGTTGTAGCTACTTTGATTGGCATTCCTGGGCAAGAGTGCCTCTCAATCACCAATAAACTATTCAATATTCATATAGTTGTATTTGCTGGGGTCAGTAGAGCTGTCTACCTGTAGAGGATAACATGAAAGAATTGATGGGTCTAGAGGTAGACCTAGTATTTTTAGTGGCAAGAGAGGTCATCATGATTCACCAGTTATTAGTAGTTCTCGAGGTAGTGACATCTCAAATAGATCATGTCGTACTATGTTTGAAGCTACACTATTGAGAGAAGAGCCTAGTAATCCAGACGTACCTCTTGGATACAAGCGTTCCTAGGGTTTTATTAAGGGTTGGCTAATATGGCCTCATAACCTATTGATTTACACTTATGATGAGCTAGGCTACTCGTATGAGACATCCTTACTGGTGTTGATGAGGGATGAGACCGAGTTTGACCTACCAAGTACCATCCATGTGAGTAGCTTAAGTGCATTGGTATGCTTTTAATTCTATTAATCTGACTGTGCTTGACCTATGCAAGTACCTTAGGATACCATGGCTAACGCCTCAAGATTGCTGATGGGGTTATGCTACTATTACAGCTCTGAGATGTTGGATGTCTAGATATGTACATGTTATGATTATGCTTATGATGTTTATGAATGCATGTATGACTTAAATACCTATATGATTGTGCAAATATAGATAAGTTGGTACTCAAAGTGAGAAGAATGAGATTATTATGCCCAGTTTAGTAGATGGGTAGGGAGATTGCCTGGCTAACTACATGCTTGGAGTGATACAATATCAAGGTCCCCAACAGTTCTAATTTGGATGAAGAGCAATCGAGAGGTGATGATGCCTAAAGCAAATGTGACATCCAATTCTATATGAATGGTGTTGTAGCTTTGTAACTTTTATATTAGGACACAGAATAGAATAATACAGCCTAGCATAGCAGAAAGGCCTAGTATACACAAGTTGTGGTATAGAAACTCTGAATACTATCGATGACTTGAACTTTGTACCTTTTAGATTTAATAGTGAAACCCAAAATGCATGTTACTGTTATCCTTATGCAAGAATATCTTGTATTATGCTCCACTACCGAAACGTAACTTATTTGTTCTTTTGTGTAGGAATAGACAATGATATAATAATCATTATTTGCTTTCTATATTACTTCACATCAGTGGGGTGATATAGAGTGGGGTCGACTAAACAAATTTAGACTCTAGTATCTGAAGATGTTCTAGTAAGTCTTCATCAACTTCACCTATCTATATGCTGTGGTGTAGTTTTAGGATTTAGTAACCCATGTTTTCTAGTTTGGATATGTGGAGCTGTGTTAAGAGTAGCCAGATGAGAAACCTGTTAAGAGTAACCAGATGCTCTTCTTTGGTAGGAGATTTCACCATCATATCATCCATAGGGGTGGGTATTCGGTTAACCGACTGAATGTAAAATTCTTTAATCAATTTCTACTGTTTAACCGAACTCATATTATATTTGGTTAACCGGTTAACCGATTAACCGACCGCTTAAAATTAACTTATATAATATTATAATTGAATACTAGAAGATAATTTTAAATTTTATAGGTATTCATATTATACATATAAAATATATATTATATGTAATTAAATTAAATTCAATACAAAACAAATGACATTATAAGCTTTAATAAGAATTTTAAATACAACATAGATTTATAAAATTGCATGATGGAGTACAAGCTTTAATTGCTTCCCAGTTTCTACTATAACATTACCAGAATTTGAAATACAACATAGATTTATAAGAACTTCTAAATCTCTTTAACTTGAGCAAATCAAACATATTTGTAGCCTTTAATCAATCTGAAAAATCAAACCATAAACTAGATAAGTTTAAGAATTATAATCCAAACATCAAATCATTTTAATAATAAAACCATAAATAAATAAGTTTAACAAATCATACCTAACAATGCATTAACAAACCAAAAATTGGAATCAATGTTAATTTGTATCTATAGTATTTGATGATTCCATTTCTAAGGCTTTAATTATCACTTTTGTCATAGCTACAAAAGCAATAAGTCATTAATATTTATAAAAGAAAGAATAAACCAAATATAAAACATGAACATGTTGGTTTGTTTAGTGATTAAGCAGTCGAAGAAATTTAAAATTTTCATTTTAAACGACAAACCAAAAGAAGATCTTTGCATCAAAACACAGAAAAACAAGTTTAGAGATAAGATGTGGCATATTGGATAGTAACTCTTACTTTCAATGCAGATGTCCTTCGTTCTTTATCTCTAAAGCGTTTATGGTTTTAGTAAACCAAAAACCACCAAGATAGGCAGCCTACAACAGTATCCATATAAAACAAGGATGTCCAAGCAAGCAACCAATTGCTTCTATCTCCTTTCCTGTGAACTAGCAAAGAAAAAGAAGAAAAATCTTATGGAATTTTCATCTTCCTCACAATTACTCTTGTGAAGGCCGAATTCTCCTTCTGCAGAAGAGT